>JBCAUA010074293.1:0-10934 GCA_038406235.1 Peronia verruculata
AGATAGATAGATAGATAGATAGATAGATAGATAGATAGATAGATAGATAGATAGATAGAGAGAGAGAGAGAGAGACACAGAAAGAGCGAATGGACGGGAAGGACAGTGAAGTATGAAGTGAAAATGTCAGACCAGTTCCGCCGCCTTGCAGTCCTGGACTCTTTCCTTCAAAGACAGCATATTTATAACACAACTGCTTTCGATCAAAAATGCTCACCATTTATTACAATTTAACTACTAATAATAACGACTGGGATTTAATTTGACTCCTCCAAAAATGATGTGGGTCGGATTTCTTAAGTTAAAAATTAATTGGATCTGATTAAAACCCAAAGATATAAAATTCTTGTATCAGGAGACTATTAACCGATATTCGATCAAAAATGGACATGCTGTCTTTCATACTGCCACACACGCAGCTATAACACACCGTGCGGTAATTAAATATAGGTAAATCGGGTGTGGTGTGTTGGGTTTGACAGGGGCAAAGGGAAAGGCGAATACAGGGGAAGAAGATGGGGGGGGGGGGATTGAATTAGATCAGTTCGCTCAGCCACTATGTGGCTTCATAATCTGTGTCATGTACTACACGAGAACTTGAGCAAATTTAATAAGGGTCTGAGGGGTAGGTGGAAAGGGGAGGAGGAGGGGGATAGAAATAAATCTACCCTCTCGTGCCTACCTTATGTGGCTTCTTATGAATCTCTGTAATGTGTATTGTAAGGGAACTGGTCTCAATTTAGCAAAGTTACCCGCATAGCTCCATTCACAAACGACCTCAGCCCGGCGATAGCGACAGCGATATAATTATAATGATCTCCTGAGCTGAGCGAAATGGGTTTCACATTAAGTCTGCAGAGAAAAGAGCAAGTGAAGGGGAAGAAGAGAATGGGTAAGGGAACCTGGCACAGAATATGTCATCACACGGTGTGTGTTCTATTGTTCGTTTGCAAGATTGTATGACAGCTTGACTTACTGCAAGGCAGCACAAGATACCAAGTTACGAGAATATCGGCTGTCATGTGAATCCCTGAACAATATGAACACCACCTTTGGCTATTTATTGTGCCAGAAAAGAAAATTATCTAGCCCATAGTAATCATGATAACTTGTGTTATAATAGTAATGAGACACCTCCAAGAATTTATACATATACAGCTGAACATAATGAAATCTCCAGGGCAATGCAATGAACTCAAAGATAATCATGATATTATGCTAACAGCAGAATAATAATCAAGTAATAACAATGATACTAATCATTGTAAAAATGATATACATGAAGTAGCATACATAAGGTAAACATCATAAATACTTGAAAGGCTACCAGTAGTGGACAAAATAAAGACTATAACTAACTGTTGAGCACACAAACATTACTGTGGCGCCTTGTGATTACGATAACCACACAAATTTCAAAACCAACACGGACGGGAACGATATGAAAGCTGGCAGCGGAGAAGATACTAAAGACTAGCTTTCACGAGGGCAGATCTTGATCGAAAAGGTACTAATGATGTTGAACTGTAGCACCCAGGGGATCGCTATGATCAGCTGGCGAGGTTTACGCCTTTTGACAACATACTGAGAATTCGAACTTAGCCCCTTCAATTTAAAGGCTTTATGGTTTCTTAACATACTAGGGCGGAAAATCGGACATCGAGCTTTCTTTCTCGGCTAACGTGAAAACGAAATCGATGATTTTTTTCCTTGCCCATGCACGTTATTGAATCACTGGCAGTCTGCTATCGATACAAGTTAAGAATAAGCAGAGACAGCGCTGTTCGCGTGAATCTTTCTAAACTCCACAGTTCCTACTCCTGTCACATAATTATCTCATGCAGAATATACCAAAATAAAAGAGAATAAAATAAAATAGCGGAGACAATTCTAAGATGCAGGATCTTGTTGTAACTAGGCTAAAACTTGCTAACAGACCAACTAACATCAAATTATTCAATTGCCGCTGTATCAAAAGAAACGCCACACCTTCAAGACAAAAATACCTTTCAATATTTGTCTGAATTTCTTCTAGTTTTTATGAACGGTTCATCAGTACAATAAGGGCTACAAGGAGCCAACCAAAATGTTTATGACATTAATGCTTAAAAATCTACATCAATATTTGTGTATGATTATGTAGATAATAAAAGCTAACAGTCTGCGTTTAAGGCAAGTACAACACAGGTGGTTATTTATCTCTCCACTGAAAATAAACCTGCCTATGCCTTTATCTTTAATTACTGCCTGTCATATTGTGCCTGTTATTGAAATTGAAATTCTACCCCCGTTGTTGTCTATGTTTACCAGGTATGTTTTCTGCTTGGTGTCTCTATATACCCAGGTAGGTTCAGTATAAGATTTCCAAGTTCTGAACACCTGAACCCTTTGATCTGATGCCAGCCAGGTACGACATGAAGGTTTGTGTGTTTGTTTGTGTGTGCAATTGTGTGTACTGGGAAGGTGGTCAGGGCGTGACGGTCAACAGGTCTCACCGTACTACATGTATTGATGGGGGGAGAGTGGGGGAAGAAGGGACCGAAAACTGTGCCTACTGCCTACACTGTTACCCTGAGACTTATGTATACATACAACTTGTTATTACAGTTATTACTTACAAGTCTTACACCCTGACAGTCGGGTGGGAGACTACGTGGCCCCCCCCCCCTCCCCCCCCCCCCTTTTTTTTTCTTTCTACTTCGTCTCAGTCCTTTCTAGGACAGATAGAGTGCCTGAGCTCGCTATATCAAAGGATTAAAGGCTGATTGTGTGGATAGAATGTAAGACGAACCGGGTGTCTTAAGAATCAAAATCCATTATCTTCAAGAGGGCATGCCTGTAACAACGATCTCGATCAAGCTCACACGGGTTAATAGCTTTATCTTGATGTTCAAACTGATTCAAATATAACCTGGTTTCGTTGTAACACAGCACATAGGTGACCACGTTGGGCTAAGCGTGAAATAGGCTCATCAGATTAAGGGCGGTAAGCCGAGCGGTGACGAGGCAGATCGAGGGGTGGACGAGGGCTCGCTGGTGTTGACAGGCTGCCTGTGTTGTGTACATAAAGAAGGCAAAGTCCCGCTTTAATTGCTACAGCACTTAGAGAACTGGCCTAGAGCTCCAGGCTCAGGTAATTACAAGGCCATGGGGTCGGGCGGTATGACAAGGCTCCAGCTGTGCCAGACGCAAACTGTATGGGCAGTTTGCATTTTGCTTATCTATTCATTTTTTAAATTTTTAATGACTGTTATCTTTATTAAATGATTCACTAATCTGTTTTCACAGATCTTCTTTATCGGGATTATCTGTTTTATTTTGCTCATTTTGCATGAATTACGTGGTAAGCGAAAGACAATATTTGTGTAATGGAAAAGCGAGGGAGAGAAAGAAAGACATTTTGAGTTCTACACAATTCATTTGGACAGTAATGTCTATTCTTGACAAAATTTACATTAACAATTGCTCAACAAGTCTCCCCAGTTCGAATTTCTGATAAGCATTTCTCGCCCATTTCTCGAAGCAAAGGAACTTTTAAGTTTTTGTGTTTAGGGAGCCTTCCTGGCCGTTCTGAAATTTGTACTACTGAGGAAGCCGACTGTGAAAAGTGTCTGCCTGACCACTGCTCAGGGAATTACAACCTCATGACGCCATTCATGCCTTGTCTCGGTATCTTTCAGCCCAGCAGGTTTATCACATTTTGTGAAAACGATGGATTTGTTTCTACCAACCAAACGGCTGGAAATCCCCGTCTAATTTTTAGCAGGGAGGTCCAAACATTCCAAAGTGTTCACTATTATTGACAAAGAAAAGCACATAAAAATGCACAGGACTGGTGACAATTGTTCACAGATCTCGGGGCGGAGCGGTAACAAACATCAGTGAGTGTTCTATTTTTATCAAGGGGGTACAAACACTTCGCTGGGGATTTCCAGGTTTTTGTTTAGTCGAATAATATTATGAACTAGTACATCTACCCCAAACAAGATTTGGAAAAATAAAAATTATTTCGTGACCAATAAGACCACCAGAGTGTACGTATATTTCTTGTCTGGTTCAATACACCCATGCAATATTTCACGTCCTCCCTGTGAATCTATCATCGGTTCTGTCTTTCACTGACATAGTGACCGCCTGTCAAGTTCTTGTACTTGAATACGTGTTATATCTAGGATAGTCTGTACTTGTGTTTACATACGTTGTCACAAGGTCCTTTGTCCATTCCAATAGTTCCGAACCCGGAATACCCAGCGATCCCTACAACTGGTACTAATGTTTATTCTAGCTGACAGAGTGCAAATACATGAATGAATCCTGACTTGTCATAAAAGCTCATCCATAAATTGCTATCACCACTCTGAAAACTGCTGGCCTTTCCTTCACGTTCTGTATACGTCTTTCAACCTCCTGATGTAGGTTATCTCGATATTCATTGATATTCCTTTGTCATTGTTATGATTGTTTTTTTTTTTTTGTTCTCTGCCTACTGCTGAATCCTTGCTCTTGACCCCCCCCCCTCCTCTCCCCCAACCTCCTAAACCACAGTGTGTCCACAATTTATACCTAACATAATTATAGTTCCGTTTCCTCCTGGCCCTAACAGGACACGACTCAACCTGACAATATGACATCTGACCATGTATTTGCTATCCAAATTCATGTCCCATTATTCTCTCAACCTGTCAACCAACACAGTGAGAACCATTAAAACGTTTTATAAAACAAATTCAAATTCTTGAACCTAATTGGTACCATATTGTACATAACACCTCAAGAACATTCTAGGTTCTTGTCCTTAGCATCTTAATATTGATGATGACAATGGTAATGATGACAACAATCTTCCGCCGATGAAGAACCAGAAGGGTTCGGAAATTAGACCTGTACCATCACTTTACTCTAATTTTAACCTATGGAGTTCTACAGATCTTTTTTGTTTGTTTTGTTTTTGTTGTTGTTGATTTTTGTGAGTTGGTGTTTTTGTTATTGTTGTTGTTGTTGTTGTTTTTCAGTATATTTACTTAGTTGTCTGTGGGCAGCCCATCAGAAATTTTAAGATATTTCTGTAAATGGTGACAATAATGATTTTGTAAAAATGTAATAAAATTATGACCACTGTCCATCGGCAAATAATCGAATACGTCTACATCCCCTAACCCCCCACCCCCATAAAAGGAGGGGGCGGGACAAAATAAAAAACTCGATATTAATCAATTAAGCAAAGCGATATCGCTGGCCAAATTTTCGAACCTACTTGGCTCTTTGTCAGGGTTAATTACCTTTTTTTAAAAAATTATTATATTATAATGACGATAGTCATGATCTCAATGATAGAGATGGTCAGTGTCGTGACTCACCTCAGTTACCCAGCAATGGCAAGGTCCCAACACCATGTTTGAACTGACCAGTCAACGGTAAGACAGACTTCCAAAAACAAGCAGTAATCTGAAAAACCGTCCATCCTTCATACACCTTCTCCCTTCCCCCTCTCTTTCACTAGACATCCCCAAACTTCACTCATCACCAGCTCTCTACAATCCAGCATGACGTGTCTGATATACCGCTAGACAGATTTCAATAAGATATTACAATTTGTTGAATGTGCTACTTGAGAAAACAATGTATATGGATGGATGGATGGATGGATGGATGGATGGATGGATGGATGGATGGATGGATGGATGGATGGATGGATGGATGGATGTGTGCGTGCGTGGATGTGTCTTATTCGGTATTTAGACAAGTATTGTTACAACATGCTTGCATTGTATACTTATGGTTTTAGTTTAAATTTGTTTCTGCATATTAAGAAATTGGACAAAGTTATCAAATTCGTAATCAAGTAGTAGAGATGATCTCACGGTGAAACTGTGGAAACGCAACTTTGTCTTAAAACAGGGGCAACTCATGTTGTTATAAAAGGGACCCTAGGTCCTAGGAGGACAGAGATAGAGCTGGGGAAAGGGCCACCAAGAACAGGTAACACAAATACGGATCAGCTCACCGGTAATAAATCTATTGTCAGGTATATCGGTTTTGATAAGACCAGATTAGGAATTCCCCACCCTTTCCTCCTCCGCCCCCCCCCCCCTTCTCTGGGGACCACTCTCAGTGGTCACATTATTTTTCACCTCTCTGACCACGATGACGGAGTCAGTTTGGACTGATCAGTCGCCGCTGACCAAAGCACCGGACACGGCAACACAAACTGACCGCTCGATAAAGGACACTTCTGACCCGCCATGACGCAACCAAGGGACAGGTATATCCGGCCAAGTCCTTCAAGGGACGGACGCTGACCGAGCGGCGGTCAATACTGATTTGTCACAGGCAGAGATTACAGGACAATATTTCAGGTCTTGGCAGGACTTTATCTGACACGGTCCTCCGTTGCTACGATTTGACCATTGACTACCCACTGACCAGTCTAGTCTCTTCTCCTCCCCAGCCCCCCCCCCACACCCACCTCCCTTAAGATTTCAATCGCTGTGCCCCTGGACTCATTGGATGCAGATAACAAAACAGTCGAGTTTAGTTAATTGCCATCAAACACTTACGCTTTCGTGGCGATGAAAGACATTTCTTCGTGATATTTTATTTATTTTTTGATGTTAAGTTTAAATTGTGACGTTTTGGAGCTTCCACTTGAACTTTGTTATAACCATGTGTGTTCCTAGCAGAGATTATGAAATACATTATCAGCCAAAGAAAGGCAATTCGGAGTGTGGAAACCAACAGACAAAACACTTTTCAATGTCAGATATATTGCACCGGTTTCTTGCTGATGATGCAGGTGATAAAGGTGCAGGGTAAATGAGTCGGAAGTATAGCTCAACCAAGATTTTCATGAAAAGGCCTTAGTCACTGAACAACAGGAAATCAACTCAATAACACGGAGGTTCTAAGAACTACTGAACAGAAAGCAGAATGGATGGAACGCTCACCATCTGTCTGTCACAGATCTCGCAACTAAAGGGGGGCACGTAGTAAAAAAAAAATAAAAAATGTATGAATCATATTGGCCACCTGTTCAACTTCAAAATCCTCATTCACTCTGCCATCAGGAGTATGCAACATTGCACGAAACACCTATGCCTTGCCATACATCCGTCAGAATATACCATCGGCACAAGTCAAATATCTGAACAAAACAGATTAGCTCGTACAGCATCGCCAGGGAAAGAAAACCATTCTCTGCATAATTTACAATAATCCAGTTGCATGACTATATTCAACACTGTATCATCGTCAAAAAGAAAAGAAAACACAAAACAAAGACGACTAGAACCTTCAGAATGAGAAATCAACTGATGGATTGCTAAATTAATGTCGTTCCATATGGACAGTCAGTACCTGACTACTAGAAGGGCTGATAGGATGCCACTTTGACATAAGTGGACTTTGATAGTGGTTCTCATCATCGTCATCATGAGATGAGGCATAAGCTCTCAAAGCCAGCTCATTTACACCTAGTTCAGCAATAAGTCAGCTCACATCTAACTTTCCAAATAAGCAAGTGTCTCACCCAGAATATATCACTCAATCACATCCTCGGATCAGTCGAAGAAATGTTTACATCAACACTACAATTCACTAGCCTCTTCACTATGCAAACGAACCCATGTCCAAGGATGCATTCTGTCGCTCACGTTTAAAGTTCCTCCGCTGAATGGGGTGAATAGCACGGAGCACTTAAAAAAGAAGCAACAGGTAAAGATTAGCAAAGGTGTCTCACGGGACAGGACAGCCGAGGATGCTCATGCGTCTCTCAGGTTAACAGGACAGCTGAAGGAGTGTCACACATTTTGAGCTCTGTCTCGGTTTTAACAAAAAAATAGGGGGGAGGGGGGGGAGGCAGGGGATGATAGGGATCCCCCTCTCTCTTCTTTCTCTTCCACCCTATACAAAAATTTAACTCTCTCCAGACGGAGCAGTCCAGGAACTCACTCCTCGCGAGACCCATATAAACAACAATGCGCTATTCTTCTGACTGTGATATCCTACTGGGATCTCAGTTTCTCAAACAAAGTACATATTTTGCACTTCCATTTCTTTATAAATACCATACAAATATGCTGACCAGTGACTCGTCTTATGCCTCCTAAATATTTAGATCTAACTGTCACATCTTGAAGATGAATAAATATGAATATATGGGAAAATTCGTACTGTAAGTCATAACTCTTTTCCGACACTTTTAGGGTTAAAAGTTTCTTGGTAACTGCTTTGTTTCATAAAGAGTTAATATCCCCTCCCTGCCCACACCCTCCCCTCAATGTGCGCAGTCATCCCAAGAAGTTTGAACTTTGCGCAGGGTTTAAGGTGGACTTAAGCGGCCTCGATAGCCAATGTCACGGACAAACACAAACGGTCTGTGCGCGACAGTTTAGCTCAGTGACTCTTCTTCTCACTCTCTATTCCGACCCCACCGACCAAAGTCTGCATCATAACTGTGCTCAGTCTTCCATAGCATACCACCCTGATGGTCAAGGATGTTCAATGCTTAGAACAACAGACTGCAGTTGAGTGAGATGTCCATTGTCCAGAACAATAGATTTTTTAGTTCCATAGATCGGACTTCGTTTAGAACAAAGGTTCTTAACATCTGTTCAGTATAGGACAATAAATAAAGTGTTTGATCCAACATAACACTCTTAGATATTATGTTTCCCCGCTGGGGTTCGGGGTATATAAGAAGGTTATTTGCTCCCAATTGCAGGCAGTGAAAGCCCGACATCGCTGGGATGTCTCCCATGGAATGCCGTCCTCGACGTTCCAGGGCTGACATCTCTTCTCTCCCTCCTTGTTCCTGTCTTCTGTCCCGCTGTCTCTCCCCTCTTCGTCTTGACCTGTAAACGTGTCTTACAATAAAGCCGTGGTCGTGCTGATGTGCCGTTCAATCCCAACACAAACAAACAACAACCAAAACATTGTTCTTGCATTTGACCCATTACTTTGATTATTGTGCCTTAATTCTACGATTTGCTTCTGGTTTGCCTAGCCAAAATACGTTGCCATGCTGTGTCTCGCTATGCAGCGGAACCATGAGGGGGAAAATGCAATGGTCTGTACCAGCGTTCTCTTCTAAACATGTAACAACAAGAAGGTAAAGAACAAAAAATAGTGGTTCGTAAAGACCAGGCATGATGATAGGCCAATTTCAAGGTCGGTTTAGTCTTTTCCAAAAACTTGAAGAAACGTCTTACAGATTGTTGAATATGTTTGTGTAAAGTATCCACTATCGGGCTGTCGTCCCCTTTAAATACAAATCACTTCTGTCACACACCATTTACAAGACCGCCATCTTGCATCATTCTGGGGTTGTTGTCACCCCAGGCCGGGAACCGTTGCTCCAGCACAGCCGACAACAGTTCTGTTGAGAAACCCTCAGTCTAGTTCTAACTTCTTGCTAGTCTGACATCAATAAACAGATGCGGGACATGTTTGCATCTAACAGTTTAATGACAGCGCATCGCCTCAATAGCTCTACTCTTAGCCCCCTCTAATACTGCACAAAAGACTGGCTTTATTCCCCGCCCTCTCCTCCTCTTTCCCCATCTCTCCAACGTTCTCATTTTCGGTCCATATTCCTCCATAACAACAAACAAACAAGAACATTTGCACAAACATACAGGCCCCGCAACCACTCCATTTATAAACACACACACTTTCTGCAAGGCTAAGCAAATACGCTATTATAATCTCTTTCTTCCAGCTCAATTACTATCTGTAGGGGCAAACACAGGGTAAACCTGAGGAAATCGTACATAGGCAATAAGGTGAAAGTCTATAGATCTTTTTGGGCATGAAACAAATCATATGTTTCTGAATTCGTTTCGGGAATCATTTTCCCACTGATAATACATTGATACAGTACCACAAATTCTTTAAGTTCATAAAACCTGTAAAATTAAGACATATTTGAAACTGTTTCTAAAATGGTCTAAAACCAAGATAAAACCAAGATAAACAAGCAAACAATAATAACACAAAACAAAATCGCCTATTTGATAACCGTTAGCGACGCATGCGCCCATTTTCTAAATTTATTACTCTTATTGTTGTTGTTGTTGTTGTTGACGATGATGATGATGATGATGGTGTATTGAAAGAACGGGTTCAACTCATTCACGTTGTTTCCTGTTTGGTTCAAAATTCAGCATGGATAAAAAGGCTTGGCACACACTAACTAAGCAAAGCAATCACTCTGAAGAAGACTTGCATTTTGTTTTGGCCACTATCTAGCAATAACAACACGGCGCCCGTTGAACTTTACAGCTCAGAACACAATAGACTATCGGTCTATGTATGTCTATCTCTGTTGATCTAAAGATGGAGCAATATGCGATTAATAGGAAAAGAATCTGACAGAATAACACACCCCAATAAGAGTAAATAAGCGAGATGATTCCACGTCGCATCGATCCAGGTAATAGACTATACAGCCGTTACTCTCGAAAGACAGTTCGCCCGTCTACAAGAGTATGCATAATCGAAAACAATAAGTATCGGAAGTATAAAATCAAATCAAATGGACAGTCACCGTTTAAGTGAGTAAAGTAAATAATATGAAGATAAGGGGACAGTCACCATAAAGGTCTCAGATCAAATCAAGAAGCCCCTCAAACTGTATCCTAGTTGGCGAACAAAAACAGCCTTGTAGCGGTCTAGGTAACGTTTGATCTGAGAGAGAAGCATTTCTACCTTTTCTTGAACTGTACTAGAGTTGATTTGAACAAAAGGAATATGAAGGAGAGTAAGACCAAAGTGAGCCATTTTAAGGCAAGCACTGCAGTAAATGTTCTAGAACAGAATTAGAAATTTTAAGCAAAATCACGTGACCCAGGGAACATCGCTAACATGTGGCTTTGTTTATATGATGTGACAGGTCTGAGAGCTCATCATTCGTCCAGATTTGTCTGCCATGCGCAGAG
>JBCAUA010074304.1:0-20179 GCA_038406235.1 Peronia verruculata
CCTTCTCGGATAAGGGCGAATATATTTCGGAGGTCCCGTGTGTACGTTACGCACGTTAAAGAACCCTTGGCAGTTGAGAATCGACGGAAGAGTAGGCCTGAGTACCGTTTTCCGGGCAAAATTTCCAAATTCCAAATTTCTATCCACAAAATTTCTCAGCAAAATTTGACAACTTCCAAAAGCCGAGATAATCCTATCTCTTAAGATTGAAAGGCTTAAAAAAAAAAAAAAGTGCAACATCATACGTGAACGACCAAAAGAGGACGCATGTATTTTTCGGCCTCAGGCGTGCCACGTCGCTTGTAAAGCCGCGCTCGTTTTCAAGTATTGAAAATTAATTCCTTTCTTGCGTTGCGGTCGCTTGTTGAGTGCCTATCTAGGTTAAATCTGTGCCGTTGTTGGTCGACTGTGGCTGTTAGCTCTAGATCTAGATTATATCTACAATCTGCTAATTTTCCCCTCTGTAAATTAATTAAAAGAATGGATGTGGACGCAATGTGGATTAAGAGGTTCATTCTCTTATAGGAGTGAAATCTATGAGGGTGATTCGTTAAATAAGAGGTGGTGGTATTTACTAACGTCTCTCCTATCTTTATTGATTTCGTGTACACTTTTTCTCCTCCCTTTGTAAAGATTAATTTTGGCAATACACTGTCAAGCAAGAAGAATTCTTCGTCTGAAGACTCCATAATGTAGTGACTGATACACAAATGAAGGTCAGGAAGCGCAAGAACAGGCATTGTCTATGTGCGCACAGACCCAGTGGATCCGGCTTCCAGCTGTTTTGTTTTTTTTTTCCCCCCAGCATTCCCTCGATAACACATCGGAACGGATGTAAGCTGGGTTCCACACAGTTTGAATCCGTTTCGATGTTTTATCGCAGGTCGTGTGTAGTGGGAATAGGCTCGAATAATGGATTTGCAGAGGTTGCAGCTAATTTTGTTTGTTCTCGTTAAAGAGAAGACGATCTAAACGGAGACGTTATTGGCTGCACCCAATATTTAAAGAAAGAGACGTTGATCTGTAAGTTCGAATTCTAAGTGATAAGGAAAAATGTCTTGCTTACATTTTCGAATGGAGCCAGAAACATTTTTTACTCTTCCTGAAATGATTGGTCACACATAGCGAAGAAACAAATTAATCACTTTCGGCAGCCACTTCCACCTTAAAGAACAACACTTCTAGACCTGGTCGGTGTGCAAGACAATGGGACTCTTTGTTTGCCGGATGTGAAGCCGGCCAATTTTAGCGCTGCCCTAAAACCTTTCGATACAGCAAAAAGCTGGATAACCTCCGGATCTGAAAATGGTAGACGAGACGAATGCACTGGGCCGCTGATGATTAGTTTAAGAGCCGATCTTGTACGCTCCAGTAACGGATCAGGGGTCAACCGCCTGACTCAAACTGGAGATGGCTTTACTGTGTTTGCAACATAAGGAAAGCAGCCAACGGGCAGAAATTTAATGTCGAGGGGAAAGGGATATGTGAGTGAACGAATCACCCATCCATCCAGCCACACACCCACACACACACACACACCCATGCACATACATACTCACACATATGAGACGCGACACGATGAAATCAGGCTCTCGTCAAACTGAGGCGAACGGAGAAATCACGCGTTTTTCAAGTGTACAAAATTTTAAGACATTTTTTTTTTTACACAGAACCCTTCTATATCAGTGTAAAATGCATTTCAAAGTTAAACTAAGCTCAAAAATTGTAATCCAGAGGCATGGACTAACAAAGATTAATAAGGATATACAAAAGTGATCGGCCATTTTCTTACTAATTTCAGTTGCAGCAACAGGGCACCCCCATTGTCTTTAATTGCCAAGAGGTCAACTTCTGCTTTGATATAGAACAAATGTTTTGTTCACACACAGAAGGGAAAATGAAAAATCTTAACATTGGTATCAATATCTCTATACGCTCAAAATTTGACAAGAGCCTGATTTCATCGTGTCGCATCTCATATGTCCCACTGTTTTTATTCCGAAGGTTATGTCTGAGTAGCCCTTTTGTTTGCTCAAAATAGTAAGGAGATACAGCTGTTAAGTGTCGATCTTCTTCATAACATTAATGAGACATCTTCATTCAATTTTATAGGCCACTAATTCGACAAATAAAGTTTGGCTTGCTTGAATTTTATTATTATTATTATTATTATTTTAAATAGACCATACAACCACAACTCTCCATCTAAAAAATTGCACGATAGATAACTAAAGGTAAAAAAAAAAAAAAGACTTGAAGCTGTGACTCCACAAGATATTTGCCGCCGATACACACTTCGTAACAGCATACACATAAAGGTATTTGTGAACGAACAAGCTTACACACGGCAACCGTTTATTTAAATAACAGACATGACAAATAAGCAGAGAAAGAAAATAATAACTTTATGTTGTTCTTTACCATGAAGCCAGTAAGAAAAGCAGTTTTGAAAATATTTGCGTAAATTCAGCATGTTTGAAAAATATCAATACTTTAAACACAAAAATAATGCAGCAAAGGAAGAGATTGTCACAGTGAAATCAACAAACAGTTTATGTCTCTTTCTCTTTGGAACTCCTTAAGTCTTTTCTTGTCAAACGTCCTGTTCATTTTTTGCGATGAAAGTTGGTATATAATATAGATTTGAAGATAATTGTAAATTCCCTTCCTGAATACTCCCCTTAATTCAGTGTTTGCAAGAATATCAGACTGGTTATTGAAATCGGCATTTCATTGTTTGAATCAGTGGCGACATTAGCTAGCGGTAAATTTCCTTGTAGAAAATGCCATTTTTCTTCAAAGTTTTATTTATTTTTATTTTAGTTCTACCTGTCTGTTTTAGATTATTCTGTGATTGAACTGGCAGAGCACCAATGAGGCTCGTTAGTAATTGTGCAGCCCATGTGAAATGTGACACTGCAGGACTAGCGAACTGTAGTTCCTGGTCATCCTGGATGGGACAAGATAACATTGATCTGCCGTTTTTGCTTGCATATGGACACTCAGTATGTTTCATCTAGCGTACAATAACAGCTCATGTCCAATATATTGTACTTGGCACATTTGCCGTCGTCGTGGACCACCCCGGCCCACATGTTATACAGTTTGAAAGGCATGGTGACTCCAGTACCCACCAGCTTAGTATCGTAGTAGAACTCGCAGCGTTTCCAGTTGAAGTCGATGTTGTGCGTGAAGATGCCATCGAAACCAGACACCATTCTGAGGCCGGCCATGCGCGCCAGGACGCCGGTGATGAAGGCGTCCTCGATGTGGAACATGGGGAAGTAAGGGAAGACGTTCAGCAGGGCAGAGACAGAGTGGCTGGACAAGATGTAGGCACAGCCTGAGGACGAACAAGGAACGGAAAGAAGGTGAGCCTGAGAGTCTGGACAAGAGACGATGATTCCACAAAAATGAACACAGACAGAAAACGAGTTCTGCTGAAATACCAGTATTTCCGTGATCTAGAACGTCAGTACTAGACATGGCATCGGCACATCCTGAGAACGTGAGGCGGGAGCACAGAGTTGGGCTTTTCTTTGTGAATTGTCCGCTGTAGAGATACGGACATTGTCAGAACACCAACGGTATCAAAAAATCGAAACTTGAAAAAAGAAGACGAGCCTCTTAATATAGTGTGCAAAGATCCCAGTTGCTATGATATCTCAGTGATCTCGGTGTTAGGCTGTGGATATCGGGCTCACCGAACATGTAATAGAACTGAAATAGAGAGCTAATTCTTTCTAGCCTCCGATCTTTTGGCTTCTTACAAAGCAACAAACAAGAGGACAAATCACAAGACTCGTTTGATCTTCTTCTTCTTTTTTTTGTCAAAGACATGTATACGGGCCAACAGCTTTTTAATATATCGTTCACAGAATTAAACGCTTTGTCAGAGCCAGTATCTGTACGCAGGACATCATATGCCTTTTGGTTAAAGTGGAAAGTAATCAAGATGTCACGGGATACCTATAATTCAACAGTTCATCTATAGGCGTCCTCAGCCCAGTTCGATTTATAAACGCTTATTATTGAGAATCCCGAAAACTGATTAACCTTTTTAGCATTGAAGTAGTCAGGACACCATGTAAAGTAGACATCTCTAAACACCATCAATGTTGGAGAACTCTAAACTCCTCAATCATGATATAGATAGAGCTGAAGTCACTATTTATTTGTTTATATATTAATTTTGTATACAGAAACTGTTAAATAGCAAGTCTTTGTTAATTTGGAGCATTTAGAAAAATACTTTTGACAAATTACTAAAGGTATCTTCACTCGTTTGATAACCGAAATACCAATTGGCAAGATAAAACAGTCCGATGTAGTCTCCAAAGAAAAATACATTGTCCCCCAAACGTTCTTGGGCTACATAGTTGTCGTCAGCACTTAGTCAGGCTTGGGATTAGCCAAGTCAGGGATCTCCTTCCAGCACTGGCCGTAGAACCTGAAGACTGAACGCCAGGCTTTGTACACACCCTCCAGTTCGGCAGTCCTGCCCACAATCTTCTTGTCGTGGATGAGGTCGCACATGTACCACTGGGTGTCACCGCTGTAGGTGAAATAATCACCATGGGCTGTGAAGTAATCGTAGCTGATGATGAGGCCCAACAGTCCCGTGACGAACAGGCGCTCAGCACTGAGCCGCTCCAGCTGGGTCACCATCTGGTTGAGAGGCAAGTGTCGTGTGGCTTCGGCCATGGGATGCAGGAGACTGGCGGACAGAAGGTAGACGCTGTCTGAGGAAGTCAAATTTCGTCCTTGAAAATCGTGAACTGTGGTAATGTCAATGTTCAGGATCAAGTTAATTCTCACAGACAAAAACGTCTTAACTCCATAAAGTTGCCATTTTCAAAAAATAATAACAATGGCACTTGAGACCATTATGAGTAAACAACAAATAACAAAACAGATGATTCTTCTTGAATGGTCTTTTTATTATTTGTTGTTGTCCCGTGTTCAAATTCAGTTATGCCAAATCTTCTTACAGATCGACCACAGACTTAGACTATCGGTATCTATGTAATATAGTAATATAGGTGTTAAACAGGCACATTGACCTAAATTATTCAAAATAAATTTGAACTTTCAAATATCAGTCTAAAGTGATGTATTCCACTTAACTTCTGAATAAGGATAACTTTATACTGAAAAACAAGGACGGCAAGAGCAAGTTCCAGCTCAATCCACACAAAACAAAGGCATGCATACTGTGCTTACCTGAGGCATATACTGGGAACAGAGGAGGCGAGTAGATCTTGGGATCCACCGACCATTTGTTCTTCCTGTGTACCACCCTCTCCGCTGTATAAACGTGGCCAATCACCGAGAAGTCCAGCCGCTCCTCTTGGTAGATGAGAAGGTCTAGCAGGAGAGGCACATTGACAAAGGTGTCCGTGTCCACTTTCAAGAAGAACTTGGTCGTGGGGCAGTGATCGATCAGCCACTTGAAACTGGAGATGACTTTAAGCGTCAGATTAAAATAGGAGTCCTGCATGTTGAGATAGAGAATGTCTCCATAGCGGTCCGCCTCGGTCTTGATCTCCGCCCATTCTCGAACGGTCGGGAATTGCTCTTCAGGCTGGGTCATCTCCTGGATGTTGGGCTGGTAGATATGGCTGAACTCCGTTCGATGGGCCAGCACAAAGAGCACCTGGATATCTCCATTCAGGTAGGAGTGGGGCCATAACTTTGTGCTGGCCGCGCTGCCCCAGGTGGCGCGAATTGCATTCCTTTGGTCCAGTTCGTCGGTGACTGAAAGTTGGAAAGCGACTAGATATGGACACCTGTCTACGCAAACCTTGCTGGGAGTGATGAGATAATCAGTGATAAGTTCTTGCTGCACACTGGCCCGAGGCTTGAAGAAATCAGGTGGTCCACGAGGAAACATGGAGGTGCTATATTTTACCTGCGGACAGTGAATTGTTTTAGACCAAACTTGGCAGATGCATTTACAAACAGAATAAAATGGAAAACAGACCAACAGGCAGAGAGGAGGTATCATCAGTCTTCGTTTCATTTATGAACCGAGAGAGAGAGAGAGAGAGAGAGAGAGAATATTATGTACGATACAGCGTCACGGATTCTCTTATTCTGCCTGTTCGATTGCAGTCTGATATCTTCCAGCATGTAATTAATTTTCTTAATGAATCAAATGAAACAAATAAATAAACAAACAAACAAACAAACTAAGAAACAAACAAACATCAATAATAAAAAAATATTTAAAAAATAAATAACAAATCAGACCATAGGACAAATAATAAATGTAGTCTGTTTTCCTTTCTTACTTTAAAGGAATTCTTTTTTCTCTGTATGTTTGTATGTGTGTGTATGCGTGTCCGCGTGTGTGTATATGTTCAAATTCAAGAAGTTATTTTCTGACAGTATCCGTGGCAGTCGATGACATGACAGAAACAGGGAGAAAAGGTCAATCCGGCATCACCCTGTCCCTTCTGGGAACAACTGTTGATAGACTAAGGGTGTAATTTACATGACAGTCCTCGTCTTTCATGTCTCGAAGTATAATGAATTTCGAAATGGAGGTCCATGCTGGATCTTAAGTGTTGTATACAAGAAAATGGCTCTGTTGAAAACGAAATGAGAGATTGGTCATTCTCACTTCATCTTAAGTTTGGGAAAATATTCAATAAATGTCCATCTGCATTCGGAACTCATCTTCATGTAGTAGAAAACGTTGACGCTGGAGTTGATTGACTCAGTGATAAAGCAACAGGGAAAGAAATCATGAAAATGTTCCAGCATTTGCCGTCGATGCCAAAGCCCATGACAGCTGAAAATATAGAGGCGTTAGTGAAGGAACAGATGATGAAAGTGGTAGAAATCACGCTGACCATCTTGAGGATTCGCTCGTCCTCTGTAGCTGTCTCTCCAACTTTACTTACGACAACCTCGCGCCAGTTGGATTTTTCATTGAATTTGACAATTAGAATAAGCTTACAAGCGGGGACGATGAAGAAAGCCAGGAAAGAGAGGAGGACGTTGTTCAAGATGAACATGATTGTGTCGATGGTTTCTCTGTTCCTTATGAAACCCAGTCTCAAGATAGTTGAATTTCGCTCAGGACAATTTCCAGTCAAGCCGAGTCGTGCAAAAAAAAAAAAAAAAGGAGCCTACAGACCCAATTGCTATGATATAGATGTAAGACTATGGTGGCTTCAGTGCGGCATTCTGTGATTTACAAGTGTTTTGACCTTCAGTGGCTGTGTTGTGCACACACATCGTTTGGAGGTAATGAAAGTCGTGATCCAGGCAGGGATGCGGGTAAATACAGTTCTGGACCAATCAGCGGACAAAAACTGGAGCTGTTTAAAATGGAAAGGAATGTCAGAAAAGGATACTAATGGCTCTCCGCAAATGTTAACCCACTGTAGAGACATCAAACTACAACATCAGAGACAGCCAAACCTTACAGGCCGATATTCATTGGTTCGTCGAAACCTTGATTGATGAGCACAGTGATCTTCAACACGTTAGTGGCGATGCCAAGAATATTCATCAAGGTGCTAAGCGCAGAGCATAAAACCCCCCAGGCATACGTTCACGGTGAAATCACTAATGACCTTCTTGAAAGGCGAATCCGTTGCTGTGGCAATGGAGACAATATTCTTGATACATCAAGGAAATGTGTTGCCTGTTTTCAACATTTCTGCCTTGAAGAGAAATTATCTTGTGAAAATAAGAAAAAGAAAACTTTTGGGATCGTAAGATAAAGTTGTTGATTTTCTGCCGTAATGAATTTCATACAATCTACCGTAATTCCTTTTTTTTTTTTTTTCAAGGTGAGAAATAAAAGTATAAGCACATATGGTAGAAAGAAGAAAAGTGGATCAAAAGCAATCTTTTCTGACTAGTCAAATTATACAGCAGTATTTCCTGATATTGTCTCTGGTAGCCAAAATGTTATTTGTATTTCAAATTGAATCAAAACTACGAAGAGACGTTGCTTGTCATTAGTTTTTGTGGGGGGGGGGGGGGGGGGGGGGGAGTTTTTCGGAAGCCCCCCCCCCCCCCCCCCCCCAAGTACAATCATGCTGTGCTAGCCTAGATTTGAAGAAAGATTCCAAGATTTCATTTCCGTTCTCTTTCTCACTTCCAAATCTCACAGCTCTTTAGATAAATAGCTATGAACGCCTTTTAAACTCGTTAATTTTCTTATACTACTTTCCTATGAGCTCTGTTGAATATGGCGTTCGGAATTTAGATCAACATCTGGTTGGAAATGGGTTAAGGTCCAAAAATTGGCTTCTGGCAAATATCATTACACTTTCCTCTGGTTTTTCTTTGGCAAATGAGCATTATCCACCATTTGTTCAGAGCACCAAGTTGTTAGTTAACCGTGCAGCTTAATGCACGAGGTGTTTTTCTAACTGGTAACAGTCTTATATCTCAAGCATATTGTTCTGCTATCTTCTTTAAGATTTCGGCCAACTTAAGGTAAAGACGAGGAGACCATAATCCAAATTATCCACTGGTTTTTCTCTGCCCTTAAATCATAAGCTACATGAATGTTGAATGACTACATGAATGTTTAGTGGCTACATGAATGTTGAGTGAAGGATTCATCACTCCAATGACATCTTATCTCTCTCCTACTTTCCAATTCCAACCCGCAAGTAACAGGAACACCGCGTACTGATAGTTTAATTTCTAAGAGAGAGAGAGAGAGAGAGAGAGAGAGAGAGAGAGAGAGAGAGGGAGAGAGAGAAAGAGAGAGAGAGAAGTTGACTCTCTACAAATTTAACAACTTTCACATGCCAGTATCTGATTTGGAACGGCCTCTTTATGCTTGTGTTGACGTTGAGAAACGGCTCAGTGGATCCAAAACAAGAGCTCTCTGTATGTCTCTGTCAGCAATCTGAGGTTTAAGAGCATATGTCCATCTAGTAAATGTCTATGCTCTGCTCTTTTGACATTGTTTGTGTCCTGTGGTCGCCGACTTTACTTGACTGATATGCTTGCAAAACAAAAACCAGGATAGTCCCTCACTTCTTGTCTTCTTCATAATAATCTTGGTAATTTTTTTGGCTCTGGATTCTGGACATCTCATGAAACAAATCTGCGTGTCAACTGTCTTGAAATATTTTGAACAGTTAACAATCGACCATTAGAGTTGATCAGCGAGGTACTAACTTCACCCCACAAAAAATATCAGTTTTGCTTAATAGGACAAATGTTAGTATAAGCCAGCAGTAAATCTGCAACTTCATATTTGTGATAAATGACACCGTGAACCTTTCCATAAATCGATGGTTGTATTTACTGCCTGATGTAGGAAAATAGCAACTGTGCTACTGGCACAATGAATCCATAAGTTAAGACCTGTCCAATTTATTATTGTTGATAGCGTATTTAGATGCTAGGTGATAGAAAAATAGATTGACCTGCATATCATTAGGGATTATCAATGACATGACAATCGTGTATATGAATACATTGTTCTCACCAGGGAAGACATTCCCAAGCTGAAATGATGCTTTACAGGAAAAATTACAATCTCAAAAGTATTCGCATGCCGACGTGTCAATGATTACAGTACTGGTGTCGTATACGTATTATCAGAAATTTCCATAGATATACAATCAACAGTTTCGTCACCACAAACATACCGTGCCAAAACAAGAATCAACTTGGGCGTAATTAAGAAGATGTGGTCAAGAGTTTAAATACCCGTCGAGATAATCTCCACTAGGAGGTTGAAAGACGTATAGAGAATAGAGAGCGTAACGTCGAGTTTTTAGCGTGGGTGGCCACGTAGAGACGAGGGAAGCGGTTGGGGGGGGGGGGGGGGGGAAAAAAACGACAAAGGGGAAATACTGAAACGTTTTCTTTCGAAAAACGAATTAACTCGCTATTATTATTATTATTATTTTTTTTTTTCCACGATCAGCTTTACCATTAAATAAAACAAACGAACAAAACGCAGACGCGCCACACAAACATCGTCACTGAAAGTATCATAATTGTTAAGTGGCAGTGTTGATTCTTGTTACCAGCCGACGCAATGACAATGCGTTTTGCAGCCTAAGGATCTGATGTATAGAACATTTCCTGATGATGTTATGCGTTTGTTCAAAGATACCACGCTTTTGCAATACCTGGCTGGGGGCAGACGCCTCAGGTTACATTTAGTTTTCTTTTCTTTTTTTCTGTTTTATACTTTAAATCTGAGGAGCTTAAACTAATTTTCTGTCACCCACCCTCTCTTGTAACATGCTACTATGGCTAAATCTACTGGAATCTGCGGACACCTAACAGCTATGTCCCATAAAGGTGTGGTTTCAAAGTAACAATACCATCTACATCCGTCTTACTTGATGCAGCTTCTGTGAGACATTGAGCAAGTTTGACCTAAAGCAGCGAGGGCAGTACTCATACTTGGTATACTTGGGCTCTTTGGAGCATATCGGGTGTACAGGCCTGCCACGGTCTTCGTGCTTTGCAGGTCCTGAGGTCGATTTGGGTGGGACGACCCGGCAGACTGTTTCCTTCCCTTTGGCATGGTATTTGGCCAGCTCGAAGTATGCATAGAGAGCCGAGGCGAGGACAATCAGAAAGAAATAGATGTATTTGATGGGGATTTTCACCACCCCTCTGGATAGCCGCATAGTAACCCAGCTGTTGATTATAAATGATAAGGGCAAGTTAACAGACACTGGATATCCAGAAAAGATGAGAGTAATAGATCTAGATATCCTCAGCTATTATTCTACCGTGTTATAAAAGCAATCCGTCCCTAGATATGCTAGTTAGTCCTCCTGAAAACCAGCTCATCTGACCACCCCTTCTAGATCTCGTTATGTCCACCTTCTCTCTCTCTCTCTCTGTGTGTGTGTGTGTGTGTGTGTGGGGGTTAATACCACCAACACGATCACGGCTATATTGTGCCAGATATGGTAAGACGACGTTATGCATTAAGACGAAAAGAAGAAAAATGAGCTTTACAGAAGACAGGAGCAAGGAAAAAGAGAAGAGATGTCACGCCTGAAACTTCAAGGATGGCACTCGACAGGGGACATCCCACCGATGGCGGGCTTTCACCGCCGGCATCCATTCATCCATCCAACAAACATCCAATCCATCCATCCATCCATCCATCCATTCATCCATCCTTCCACCCACCCACCCACTATCCATGCATCCATCCATCCATCCATCCATCCATCCATCCATCCATTCATCCACCCATCCATCCATTCATCCATCCATCCATCTAGATCTAGATCTTGATTTAACAATCTTTTCAGCCATCTGTCTGTGATTGTCCACCAGTCTGAAAGATGACCTAGATCTAGATCTAGATCTAGACATTCACTTGTCTGTAGAATGCTCTATATTTGACAGTCAAAGTTTACCTCAAAAGAACTTAATTCTTTGGCTGGTGATAGTTGATTCGATACTTTATTATGTCATGGCTGGCTTCTCTGTCGTCAGTTTTCCCGTTAGAACTCTCCAAACACAAGAACATGGCATCAAAAGTTCAGTGTGCATTTGATCAACTTCTGGTGCCTTTTTGTGCATGTTGGGTAGTTTCTCTTTGTCCCCACGAAATGTGATGTGTGCAATTTTTTCTTGCGTGAAATTCGATAAACTCTGCTTCCCTAAATCTTAATGTTTTATTTTAATCCTTTCCCATTTTAATCAATTCCCCTTTTGTGTTGTAACTCATGTTTGCTATTCTAAATCATGAAAAAAAAAATGTAACCTTTGTTTATTAATTTTATTTGCTCTTTCATCATAGCCGTTTTATTCACGGTACTTCATTTTTACTAAGATCGTCTTTGGTTTTATCGTATGTTGAATTCTAGACATTTTCCCATTTCTTTCTTTCATAGGGTGAATGAAAGTTTGATAGTTTCCAATTATTCATAACACTGATATTACATCTTCAGCGGGAAATAGAATTACATAGTATGTTTTAAAAAATATAGTATTAGATCTACATAATTTGGATAAATAACTGTCTTGCGCTGTTTCATGTGTAAAGGGAGATAAACCAAGAGTTTGAGACGGGCAAAAATCTTCGTTCTCCTTATTTTACCGGATCATCTCCCATGAAAAAGTTTTTGACCCAGCCACTTCCGGGCGGAGAGAGTTACTTGCGCTATACTGTAGCGGAGGGCCAGGCAGTGAACCCGCGTCTTTCGCGGTGACAGACCGTGTACTGTAGTCAGTCACAAGTGGTGGAGTTGCTGGATCCAACCCGAGTGGGAGTGTATTGTATATATGGCTTCGTTGTGTATCAGCCATACAGTTATGGGCTATCGCTCATAGTCAAAGCAGTTATTTCGGCTTCTGGAAGCCGGCTTTTTTTTTTTTCTTGGATTACATAGATTGATCTTCAGGAAAATGGAGCTTTTACCTTTTGTGGATGTTTTAAAAGTGTTTAATAATCCTATCAATGAGGAGCAAGCATGGGCAGTGTGTCACCAGTGTGCGCATTTCTTGTATCAGAACCAAACACAGGAATTTTACCAGGATGTCTATGACTATGGAATCAACAGCGTATGGCTCAGTAAGCACGGGGATGTGTTGCTGAGAAAGGGCCCTCCCGAACCAAATGGTTCAGGAAAAGGCCCTCCACACAGTAAGTCATAGTTCTGTATAGATCTAGATCTAACTAATCTATATTATTCGTTTTCCCCCTTTTTCCCCATCTTACTTTTATGTTGTAGATCTAGAGGCTCCGCAATTTTGCGTTGCTCTCTTTTAAATTCAAATTATATTTAGATCTAGATCTAGGCCTAGATCTAGATCTGTAGTGGATTGCACCTGTTGCTTGTTACGGTAGAGTAGGCGTGGTATCTACCCAAGTAACCAAAAACAAAAAAGTTTCAAGTGCAATCATTTTGGTTTTAAGTTTGTAAGCATTATTTTAAGTTCTGGAATAGAGAACAAGTAGATCTAGATCTAGAATCTAGATCTAGTCTAGATAGATCTCTAGATCTAGATAAACAAATGAATCATGATAAGTTAAAGAAATTTTATTTGTGCATGCACTATGCCACTGTGGTAGATCTAGATCTATGTGTGCCATAGTTTCTTAGTAGTAGTAGTCATAGATAAACTTGATAGTTTAAAAATAGAGGACAACAATGGCAAAAGTCCCCAGGCTCTATTACTGACTAATATCATTAATTTATTTTCATTATAATTGAAATATCAGCATTGATGGGGCGGTGGTGGACTTTCTAGATCCAGCTATTATTAATTAGTTGGACAGTGGCTGTATTGAAGGCCTACTGCACTTTTAGATATTTCTTGAGATTTCATACAGTGTTCAAAACCATCCAATTATTGATATAATTTATGAACATAGTGGCACGGAACACATTTCTTTGGTCATCCAACAGCTGGATACTTTTAAGTTTTATTCAATAGAAACTTCAGTTGTATGATATTTGCGAACGGTGTATAGACAGCCGCATTATTGTTCTTGATCTTTTTCACCTTCACTTATATATCTCTTAAATCTCTGCTGGTGTAACAGAGATGCGTTTGTAGAAGTGCCATCAACCCTCTTCATGCATTTAGTGACTCAGCAAATCTCATTCCTGGACTGACCATTGTCGGATATTGTCTTCTATCTCTTCCTTTGTCTACCTCATCTGCGACTGCCTCTGAGTGTGCCTTGTATCTTATAGGATGGTTTTTGCAACAGGCTTGTACCTGATCAATGGCAGCACCTCTTTGGGCATCATAATTAATGTTACATCATGCTGCTATTAAGTAAGTTGCGCGTATGAATGTTAGAGCAAATTCTGTTATCTCTGTGACAAAGCCAAAAACAGAATTTAAAATCTTTTCTCAATACATGAAACTAAGTTAACACTAATAACAGAGACATTAATTGTACTTTTTCAGATGAAAGATAGATGAGTGAAGTAGAAATAACAGTTTTTTTTTTTTCATTCATTGACTTTATTTTTTAGCGTTCTCTCTCTTTCTTTTATTTTTATTGATTTCTTCTTCATTCTCTCTTTCTCTTTCTTTCAGTCATTTTTCCTCTCTTTCAATCTTTCCATCATTTTTTCTTTCTTTGTGTTACTTGGTTGTGTGAGGCAGGAGGATGTAGTATTATCAAGACAGTATTGTGATCAAGCAAATTATATTGTTTGAATTTTCAGTGAGCCAAATGACTATCTTGTCAGAATATTTCAAAATGATTATGCACAATGTCAGTGTTTGTAGTAACAAATAAATTAGTGGGTCACAGATTATTGTTCAGTCTTGTTAAAGTTAAAGAATTTCAGTTTTGTATCATGTGTGATATAAAGGACTCACATTATTTTGATCTTATTTAGAGTGGATAGTTTTCTTTTATGAACAAATCAGTACATATACATACAAATGTAAGTTGATTAGTATTTTGATTAGTTGAGTGGAAAGTGTGGCTGGCAGATAAGTGGCAGATAAGTCATATTGTAATTAATGGAAGTTACAAAAAATAAGCAACAATAACAACAACTACAACAAAAATTCAATGATGATAGTTATATAGATAATCATGTCAACAAAATCCTCCTTCTAGCACTGCTAGTACTAACCAATCAGATAGTCTTTCTGAGAAATGTCAAGAAGCTCAACAAATTGGGTGATTCATTTCTCTAGTTCATGAGTCATAACATCCACCTATTTTATTTCAAAGGGTTTGATGTCATTTCCTTGTTGTAGACCTGAAGTCTTTTGTTGTAATATAAAACATTACTGGAATTTAAAGTTGAAATAGCTGTATGGAAGCAATTACCTTGCCAAACCTGGCAGTCAAAATGATCAACAAAATGTGTTTCATTTTCAATACACAAAGAGGAGAATAATCCATGATCAGTTTGATCAAGATTCTTCCTGTCTCACTCCTTTCTTCTTTTGTGTAGTGTGGTATGTTTCATCATTCATTCTCCACTTCCACCTTCTCTTCCTTGGATCAGAATTTGAATAACATTTTTGTCTGGGCTTATGAGTATAAATATATCTTGTATGTGTTTAAACATACTGTGTCTCAATAGTCATGGATGAAATTTCTTGTGAGAACAAAAATATAAAGTTGATGTAAATCTGATCCTAAACTTATCTTATCATATCTTATACATACACCATATAATATAATAAAAATTTTTCTCAGAAATTGCAGGTATAACCGATTGGAAAAATCAGAATGTAGTGTGAAAATCTGGTTGGTTGTTTAGGAATAGAGTAGGGACCTAACATCCCTGCTTTTTTCACAGCCATTAACTGACTTCATTTAATTTTTGTTTCCATCATTCATATTATCTCTTGTGTGCTGAGATTAGTCCTTCTTCCCTAATCATTTGCTGAAAGATAAAGACAAGACTTAATTTAAGGTCAGTTTGGCAAGATTGGGTTCCTTCTCTCTGACTCCTTTGTTTTTTTTAGTGTGTTCAGAATTTCTCTTCTCTCGTGCTAATGCAATTAAAAGATCCCATCTAAAAACATTCTCTATCGATCGTAAATAAAGCGACAAGGGACTATTGTAAAAAAACAGTGACATTTAAAAAAAATTCTTTTCACCATTTTATGTATTCTGTTATCTCTTAATACTTTTAAATACTCTTATCTGTTGGAGTAAGTTCTTACCACCTGCTGAATTACAGAAAGGCAAATAATTCATGATCAGTTTCATAAGACTCCTTACATCTGACTTCATGTTGTCTGTAATAATGTGCTTCCCACTTTTTTTTTTCTCCACGATTCCTTCTGTAATTGCTTTTATTTTTGTGTTGAAATAGATTTTATGCTTACTTATCACCTTGCTGAATGCCAGTAAAAATTGATACCGTTACAATACCGAGGTCAACAAAAAAAAAAAAAAAGTTAAAGATGATAAAGCAATAGTAAATAGCCACAATCAGACAGAATTAACCATTTCACTGCTAAGACTGAGTGAGCGTTTATTTTTGCTTGTCCACCTGCGTTAAATTTAAAATGGATGACTTCTCTAGCATGTTTAAAGTTGACACCCTCAGAGATAGCGAATGTTTGCATTTTCACTATGCCAGAAGTTCAGGTTCTGTAATCTATGAGTTTGAAAAGATGTGTAGATATATCACGGGCAGCCAAAAGGTTAGCATGGAATCAGGTGCTAGAATACTATAGGATGGTCCTTAGAGAGACCCACTGCCCATGAGTCGGATAGTTTTAGCCTCTTTCATATTTTTATTAGTAGGGCTGCTGCTTGTCATAATTCTTTTACTGAAATAATTCTATGATGAAGTCAGTGTTGCTATCGAAATTATGGTCGAAAGTTTCCTAAATTTTACTAGCCATGATATACTCACAAAGACAAAAGACCAAAAAAGAAAAAAAAAAGGTGTGTGTTTGTGTGTGTGTGTGTATATGTGTGAGTGTGAAAGCTTCTATCTAATAATATTCTATTATGTAACTAAAGCAACACGTAAAATAACAATTGGGTCGTGTGTAATTACTCCATAATTGTATTCTACATTACTTAATGGCACGCGTTCAGATCTGGCCTCAGAGAGTAGAACTTGAAACTCACGACACACTACTGCTCCACAAAATTATGCGTTTATACTATTCGGTTCAAATTTCAGTCATTAACACTTCGGTGTGGTGGTTCTAAATGATATTAAACCTTCTAGCTGTAAGTGTAGCCGTAAAAATAAATTAAACCTTCAAGCTGCTAGCATAGAGCGCACACAATCTCATATCAAGTGGTCAGTTTTTCATTATGCCTTTTAGGTAGTAGATAGACAAATACATAGAACTAGGTAGATCCGGGTGGTAGGTAGATGGATGGATGAATGGATGGAAGGATAGATGGATGGTTGGAGATGGACGGACTAGGTAGGGGAAGGTAAAAGGTAGATAAGTGGGGAGTGGGTGAATAAATAGATAGAGTCTAGATTTTGTATGATCTCGACTCGTGATATCTTCATTTCTTTGGCAGAAAAGAGATCTCCTGTGTCATTTTTTTTTTTTTTACATGCAGTCTCCCCTCAGCCCCTTTCCAGCTCCAATCCCCATTTATATGGTAATTTGTAATGGCCTTGTCCTTTTACTCCTTGCGACATTCTGTGATAGCTCTCGGATTATCTTCTTATCCCTCAGATTGACAGCATGACAGTTTTTGTTTTCTATTCAGAGTTCCCTTTAAATAAATACACAATTTCTGTCGGATTATTTACCAGTGAGAACTGTTCGCGCCGTTACTTTGTAATCCTTGTCCCTAATTCCGGTGTCCAAAAATACGCCCGACTTCATAAAACTGCAACATAACTGCCAACACCCAAGGCTAAAAATTGCGCTCGGAATATTGCCCTTGTCAATCCAGGCAAAGCCATAGGTACACAGTGAAGATATTTGGTTTAGAATTTCACTCACTCTCTACGGAGGGATCTACCTGATTTTGGAGAAAGTCTTTCCTGTGGGGCGATTATGATGTGTCCTGTACCCACGGTCCTAGAAGTAGAAGATAATCTATTCAAAGAGATCCAGAGTAAAAGCTTGTGATGAATGGCGTCAATGACTCATTCGTTTAGCGCAACTAATTCGTTTAGTTATCTTGCTTGGAAATCTGAGAGTGAGAGGCCAATACGAGGCGGCTTACAGAATGTGAAGTGCATGTATTTCCTTCTGGGCCCTAGACTGTTTCTACGGTCTAAATCCGAAGCAGCAATGGGTTATTAAATATTACGACGCAGGATATATTATATGAATTACATGTAGTGTGTTTTAGAAGGTTCCGTTGCCCACCGGCCAGTGTTTTAATACGCATTTACTCTGGTACATGCTGTACATTCAAAGATATTAGAGGACATTTGTCACGTATCAGTATTTTATAAGTATAAAATGGCATCATTTCGGTTTAGTTTCACCTGGTTTAAAGATGTCTTTCCTGTGTGGTCACTTTTATGTGGTGTGTCTGTATAAATTAGACTTCCTGCGAGGGAAAATCTATTAAAGGAGATCGAAGTGGATATAAAATAAATTCTGCTTTGGATTCCCCCCCCCAAAAAAAAAAAAATCCATGTTCGAATGTTTACCTCTCGGATACCGGAATATAACAATACAAGTACAAACCAGAATGTTTTTGTATGACCAGGTTTTCCAGTAATGGACTGATTTTGGTTTTGAATTTCACTCACTTTTGGTGGGATTTTCACGTATCGTTAAGTTTCTACATGTATTTGTATCTGTTTGATTATTTCATTATTTTCTGTTGCAGATCAAGAAATAGCAAAATGAATATATATGTAGAGCAGTAAGCACCCCTCTTCATATAATACAATATTTCGCCTGTGGCCGCATTGCTCTGCGCTGCCTTTGTACTGGGCGTCGATATCACGGGTCTGGACGACCGGTTGCGCTGACACAATACCGTCTACTTGACAATAGGCTATAGTCTAACCTATGATTACAGGAATAGAACGCTATATAGCGTTACAGGGACATATTAGGCCGAGCTGCTGAGGTCTGTTTAACAATGCAATTCGCCATGCAAAAGCTTTGACTAATAGTGATAAGTAACATGATCCCAGTTCTATAGGCTGTCGTCCCAAAACAAAAGTTATTTGCCATATAATTACAGAAAAGTAAACATGATTGTCCATTTTATTAGTTTTGAAATATAGGCACAAAAAAAAAAAAAAAAGTTCGGGCGAACACAATGCTGGTTTTCACAGTTCTGTACGACCCGTAGCTTTGACGTGGACTGTCTACGTACCAGGTTTTCTTTAATACGTTGCAGCCCCAAGAATAGGACGTCACGGCAACAGTGAGACAATTCATCCGCTAACTTGCAATCGAGTTTGCTGTTGTAATCATGGTGATTCTCTAAGACTCCTGATCGGTGCTGTGTCAGACTGCATAAATTCCCCACAGTTGCAGTGTATATAGGTCTTCATCTGGTACATGTACAAAAACACCAAGCAAAATGTTTCATTTGCTTATTTGCAATATCGGTTGACCGAAAATACATTGGCTGTGACCGTTACCGCGTCTCCGTGATTATAATGTAAGCACAGAGAGAAGGACGCCGCTCCCTTACAACAGTAAGTGACGACAGGTTCGTTGTTTTTCTCTTATGTAGTTTACCAATAGCACAAAGGCAATGTTGAGATGCTCTCACTGTCGCATTCCCTACCACTATTTACTATACGATCCCCTCTTTCCTCTGGCTGTTGGAACATATCAGCCACAAACAATAGGCAGGACCTACTCCGCCATAGCCACATTCAGTGAGCCCGTTCATCTGCCTATATTGCGTGTGCTTTATTAATGATATTAAAGCAAGGATGACTATGGCAGTTGTTTTCGACTGTTCCACACCCTCTTGCCATCGTGATTATAACGTATCAGTCACATCCCTGGAATAAGACGCCACTCCGTTACATTGTTACAACAATACCAGATAAGGCAGATTGTCCATCGGCGTGTGGGTAATGGAGTGCCGGTACCTCTGTCCAGCGTGTATAGTCCTAACCTCATCATACTTGAGACATAGCGCTGTTTAGACATGGACAGTACCGCTTGACTGCGTCTATTGTTGACCAGCCTTTTTTTTTGGTTAGCCCCACGTTAGGGAAGTCTGAATGGGCCCCGGAATTTTGAGTATGTTCCTCTTTCCCCCACTTCTCCATTGTTGACTATCAGAGGCGTTGTCTGGATCAAACTTTCCATCGATATGAATGAGGGGGTTTCCTCTGAACTCATTTTGCCATTTGCCACTTCCTTTCCCCTTTCCGTCTTCATTATCAGGGGCGTCATCAGGGATCACGATGATCATGGTCAAACTGAGTTGTGAAGCTTTGTGTGGGAGGTTTTCAATTAGCTCACCACTATTCGCCCCTTTCTCTTTGTTGGTCATCAGGGGTGTATCATAAATCAAAGTGAATACATGTAATAGTATTTCAGTTCCAGGAAGAGGATTGTCTCGGCTTTGAAAGAGTGGCCGCTTTGATCAGAATTATTACTATTATTATTTTTAGATCATAGAAATTACTTTAGTGTCTGGAAATATTGCGGGGACAGCGATGTGTTCCTGTTTACGTCATAATTATGACTTTTATCTGCCAAGAGCTTTCTGCGTGTATAACGCACACATGGAACATCCGACACATTTTTGCTGTTGTCAGAGAAGGGAAGATATAGGAGGGGGGGGGGGGGGGTTGGGGGT
>JBCAUA010074305.1:0-10934 GCA_038406235.1 Peronia verruculata
TATTTGTCATATTTGTATTACAATTATGGAGCGAGGATCTGGAGATTATCCATGTCAGCAGTGCCTTTTTTTTTTTTAACATTTATTTTTAAGGTGTGTAGCTTAATTACTAACCCTATTATTACTTGTAATTAGATCTATGTTAATATATGCTCGTTAGTGGGCTCTGCAGACGGTTATCTGAAAACGTGATAAAGATCTGTTGTAATTTGTGAGTTGCACTTTTTGGCATATTTTGCCGCATTTTTTTGCATTTTTTGCCGCATTTTCTGGCATTTTTTGGCTTTGAAAATGGTATTTTTCTTGGATCCCAGATTGTAGTTTTTGTTTCCTTTTTTTTTTCCTTTATTCACGTTACATTCTCCTTGTCCCTTTCAACCTCCTGCAGTTATCTCGGAGGATTTTAAATCTTTGGATTAAATCAAATTGATTCAGCTACTTTTTTTTTTCAGGTATGTCATTATATGGGAGCCAAATTTAGCTTAGTGAAAGAGACACTTCATGTTCAGGAATGGAAATAACTAGGAAATCCAGTTCAAGATGCAATGTCAGATCTTGGCCAATTTTAGTGACAGAAATATCACTTGGCTGGCTATCTACACTGACCTCATGACTTTGCTTATCACAGACTTGCTGCAAATGTTTGATGATGGCATGACACTGCTGCAGGGTCAATGGCTGGCCGTTGGCTTGTACAGGTGGGCTTCCTGCGGCAATTTGCTCGGCTGTCTCTGACAAGCCCATGCCTCCCTGGTTCATTTCAAACTTAAGGGCATCGTAGGCTCCTTGCCTGGAAAATACAATACAGTCATAGTGGTGCTACAGACTTTTGTGGAGATTACAGGACTGAAGAAATATATTATTTATTATGTATTTTGCACTAAGAAAAAGAGTTACATGTAATTCTCTTCTTGCCCAGAATAAAAAAGAGTATTTGTCATATGACACAGGGTCATATATGCTGTCATAAAATTCCTTGGTTATCACATCTGTATGTGGTTAAAAGATGCAATGATTAATTTGTGAGCTTACTTTAGTAAGAGTTGATTTTAAAATGAAAAAATTATTTGCATTTTCAGAAAGAAATTCAAGTTATTTACAGTGACATGTGGAGATAGCAAATATACAATCTCTTCTTTAAAGTGCCAACAGTTTTCATAAAATGTACAAATATAATATGCTTCAACATGACAAGAAAGAACAGTCCTATATATTTTCAAAGATAATACTACCTAAAACTCTAATTATTTCACTCACTGCCTTTTTCGTTGTTCTTCAGCTTGTTCCAACAGCTGAGTTAAGTATTGATTTTTGTTTCGTGTTTCTCTCAGAGCATTTTTCAATTCTTTGACCTCTTCTTCTAAAAACACAATTTTCATCTCATCTGTTTTGCTTGAGGCTGTAGAAATAAAGAGGGAAATGGAGAGAAAGGTGATTAGAAATATCACGTTTTAATCTCATTCATGGCAAAACCTGGTGAAAACCATAAATAGCTACTAAGTCACTGAAGATGCTATCAAGAACTGAACCAAAAACTACTTTTATCTACAAACAAGAAACTAGACTATCCAAATAATAATATATGTCAATACACGCCATAACAAAAGGATAATGCAACTCTGCAAATTTTCCATGATCTTAGTATCTGATTCAGACATTGCCACGCCTAATAACGCACCTAATGTACTTGTAAAATCTGTTCTTACCACTTCATGTATGACAGTGTTCCCTGGTTAGGCATGCCTACAACAAATATCTTCTGTCATTTTGGTATTTTTAACAACTCAACTGCCAAATATTAATCTCTCATGTGCAGCAAAATGCACATGATGTGTCCACGGATCACCTCACCACAAATCACCCCTTCTTTCCCTTTGACCCGATGTTTTGACCACTGGCCAACATTCTGCTTCTATATGCAGAATTTTCAATCGATGCCACAGGGTGGTGACCAGTAAATGAGGTACCCCTGAAGGCCCAAATCAAGCACATAATTTGCCCGTTCATGTAACCTTTAGTAACACTGACTAACAGTCAATGCTTCTGATTGCCTGTAATGAGGAAGAAGTGTGCTGGTAAGCTCGCATACAGTGGGAGGGACTGAGTGTGGGTGGGATTAACAGTGAACAGAGCGAGGAAGGCTGACTGTATCGCTAATGGCTGGCACAGGACTGCAAAATTGGCATAACAGTGAATATTTAATAAATATGTCTTTACAGGTTTAACCAAGCTGAAAAAAAAATGCAGACTAAAGTGTTATACATACCCTCTGGTTTCTCTGGTTCTTCAAGGAGCTTAGAATATGATGATGCTGTTGAAATATCACCTGCAATTTCAACAATAATGAACCAAATCAAGGCATACAGAAGTAAAGGTAATCTTGTATTATCACAATGGAATCAAATATATATATTTTGTTGTTGTTTTCGAGGCTGACAAGGTAATATCTGTAAAAGGAAATATTTATCTACAAACAAAATTCATCACATAACCTGAAGCAGTATCAACTGGTCTTATTGTCTGAATTTGACAGAATATGCTGTACAAATAACCATCAGTTTTACTAACTGCCACTGTTATGGCTAAAGTAATGTTCTGAACATGAGAGGTTACTTTGGAATGTGAGAATTACTTTGGACGGAAAGATCTGAAACACCAATTGTCCAAGTGCATTTCTACATGTACACATTCACATACTCTTAAAAATTCTGAAAAGTCCTATGTGAATTTGTTCATTCTCAGTTTTGACATTGTTCATGACATGTCAATGAAAATTCAACAAGAACAAATAAACAATGAAACAAGGAAAACCAACATAAAAGAGCATGGATGCTAAAATGAGGATGAATATTAAGAAAATGTAAGCTAAAATAAAATGGAGGTCCATAAATTTCAGTCTTTTCTTTTTGTAAATTTAGGGTAAACAAAAGATAATGCTTAAGTCGTAACTTCTAATCAAGACAACAAAATTGTCATTGCTTACGAGTGTCTTGTTGCTCTCCTTCCCCTTCCTCTGCTTTCTCCACCTTGGCTGGTGTCTTTCCCTCCCTCAATGCCTGTGCTGCTTTGTGGCTCATGACAATTTTAAACTGCAATTCTGTAGAACACAAGAACCACATCATGAAAACTGATAGCACAAGGAGACATTTTATGGTCGGTCACATGACCTAGGGATCATCGCTCACACATGTATTTATTTATATGGAATGAACATGCCTGAATGTTTATCATCATCAAAGCTTGTCTGCCGTGCATAAAACATTTACATAATCCAGCAGGTGAGTGACAGAATGGTGTGACTGACCTTGAAATAGCTTATGGATAGTAAAAATGGCTTCTCAATTAATTACATTCCAAAAAAACTTTTCATCTCTACTAGTCCTTATAAGAGAGTCAAACAGCTGGCTTCAGAAAAAGAACCAAAAAATCTTTGATTGTCTTGATAAATTTCTATTCTATTATCCATTAAATATGAGGTACAAGTGGTTACAGTTTCTGTATGCCTCTCAACTTCCCCCATGGTCATTATCTCAGCGAATGGTACAAGTGCATTTGAGCTTGTATATATAAGTGATTAATACGTAAATGGCTCCTGTTTTGAATTTAATAATAGAAAACATATCCCCTTACATAGGTAATGCTCTGTGTACGTTGTGAATATATATATAAGCTTGAAAGATATTTCATTGTAGAGTTAATGTTATCATATGGTTATATATGTGCTCTATAATTTGATGTGATCAATCACAAAAGGAGAAATGAACACAAACCTTTATTTTCTTTCTTGAGTCCCTCCACCTCTTCATGTAAGGAATGTAAAACATCAGAGTGCTGCTGCCTTAGGAACAATAAACTTCTCTCCAGATACTGAATTCTCTGAGATGGATTCATTTCTGTAACACTTAACATCTCTTCCTCACCAACACTGTCTTTCATACCACCACTAAGATCCATATTCAGCTTGTAATCTTTCACAAAAGGTTTTGGATAACGAGCCTGAAAACATAGAGTAAGAAATTAATTAGATTGTTCCAGTTACATACAGCTTTTGAGGTAATGCCATTCTTATTATGAGTAACTAAAATTAAAATGCAGTTAGTTCTGGGTCTTGTACTGCAGAAAAATAAGTTAATTTTCATGACAAAATTGAAAATATTTCCTTGTGAATTTCAGATATATTTTGCTGTAATTTTAGCCCAATTTCGTCAGAAATTCAGAAAGTGACTCCTTACACTTCAATGAATAATGGCAAAGACTAATGACTTCCATGAAATATAAGACCATACACATTGTTATGAATGTCATAGATAATCAATCAAGTACAATGTATGTCATCACTTCCCCTCATAGTATTGCCTAGGAATTCAGTAACTTTTGTTTATATGATCAGCCTCAGATAAAGTTCAAACATATACAGTGGAAACCGTGAGAAGTTAACTCACTTAAAGTAAACTCTCGGTTTAAAGCCAACCTGCTCCAGCAGTCCCGTTTTCTTTCCCCTCTATATTTCATTAGTCTTGTCTCTGATAATGACAACAGCCTCAGAGGTCAAACTCACTTAAAGTCAGCTCCAAATGGCCCACACTGGCAACTGAAAGCCATAAATTGTGAATACAAAGAGAAAAAAAAGTCGGACAGTGAGACAGAAACGCCTTGTTAGGGCACACTATAGCCTGTGGGTCTGTCGCTGGACCGAGAAAATGTTTGGCTCTCTTCATCAGTCTTGCATTGGCGGTGGTTATACAAAAACACACCCACACACCAGTTTCACACTTGTACTTCTCGCCCTTTTTGCTTGTGTTTGAGAGGCCGTGGATGATTAGTGATTGGCCCTCTCCGCTTGCTTTGCATTAGCGAGGATACACCAACACCGATTTCCACTTGGCTCTCTTCACCCTATTTGTTGACACTCACACTTAAAGACAGTGTAGACAGGCATTGTGTCTGATTTTTTTTCAGTCACCTCTTTAGATCACGTAATAATGCCGAGATAACCACCCAGGAGAAGATTGAAAATGTGTATAAAAACCCTAACCGTAGATCACGACTGTCTTACAATTAAAAGGCTTAAGAATAACAACCACATTCATTCCTATAATTTGTAAGCTAAACAGGTTGACCAGACTTGTGGGTGAAAGATTCCAGGATGAATCTACATTGTTTACATCGAAGTGGGCAAAAGCGGACTGAAAGTGGAAACATAAAATGATGGATGGTATGGGACACCATGGCTAATCAAGGATTTAGGTTCAAGCGGAATCTCCATGAGCGATCGTGGGCCAAGCAATGATTGGATCATATGGGTGGGGTGTAATACACAACACTACATGTCTGAACTAGGCTACATCATGCACTGTGACTGTTGGCCTACAGATACAGGTCTTGGCAATGGTGGCAGACAGGACCACTGCCTACAGAAACAAACGGGAGAACGCAATTTTCTTGATGGACTGTGAGTGAACAACTAGTATAAAATATCTGAATTCATCAAAGTGCAGGAATTTTATAATCACGGATCACGGTTGGGAGGGAGGGGGGGGGGGGTCTGCCTACACTCTGTTTTCTTCTCCAGTGCACATTCTATACTTGCCGTGACTAGTCAACCTATAATTTATAGTCAACTCCATGATCAGAATGTCTGTAAGAGGCATAACCCAATAAATATACAAACATATTTTGGCCCCCTGTACTTATCAGAGCTTGAGTCACCTGAAACCGGATAAAGTCAACCTCGCTTAAAGTCAACACTTTCTCTTGGTCCCAAAGGGTTGACTTTAAGCGGATTCCACTGTATTCATCTTGAAATGCTTGACAAACAATTTTCTTCAATAAATTTTTCCAATACTATGTTACAGTTTTGTGATTTGGCAATCACGAAGAATATTAAGAGCTACTGTACCTTATCGAGGGCATTTACACGAGACCACTGAGGTAGAGCATTCAAAGGGGGCAGTGGGTTATTCATGGCTGACAGGTCAAGAATCCGATCCTGAACCAGGCCCTGTCTGATCATTCTTGACCTGCAATAGGCCAAGGGGTCATTGCTGTGTTTCTGCCAATTTCCTCGTTAGTCCTGAATGTCAGAAACACAATTGTTATTTTGTTAGTGAATCTAGAAAGTGTACAACATGTTAATGGGTAAATAAAAATATAGAGGTGATAATTAGTCCTTGTATAAATATTTTTTAAAATCTATCTACTCACAAAGTAACAAGTGCAAGGTTGAATATTGAATAATCAAGAAGAAATACAGTAGCAATAAATAGTTAAATAGAACATATCCTTAGGTATGAGAGGAGATTTCAGGAGAAATCTTGCAATTCACTGTATGAGCACAGTTAAAGTGCAAGACCGAACGCAATATCAGACTTCACTTTACTCTCAAATCTTTGGTCGTCTTGATGCAAATCTACCATAGCTGGTGGCAATACATCTCTATAATGATTCTATTTCATTACAACAAGACATTCAATTTAAATATTTCTACTATCAAAATCTTTCTCATTTCTGTGCAGGTTAGCTGCACTATACATAGAATGGATGATAATTTTTTTTTTCACATGTTACAGAACAAAACAGACTCAAATCAAGATGACATTATTATGGGTTATTTATTACAAAAGGCAGATGTTTTACTCTCACACACAACAGCAGAATCAATATTGTGTTTCATATTTCACACAGCTATTTTGTGGTGAATTAAATGCCATGGCAATACATGTAGTGTTTCAAGACAGTTGATAATCAAGATGAATAAGGCTGAGATGCATGAAATAAAATTACTGCTGTCAAGGAAAAATCATTAGATGATTTTTCTTTCCAGGTCTAAAAACATGAATCAAGATATTGTTAATAAAAAAAACCCTGCTGCAAAAAAATGCCATTCCATTATCATATTATTATTTATCTTTCTCGTATGAACAGCACAAGAAATGATCAAATACATTTGTGCATTTCATTCAATTCTTTCTTTCTCTTTACTGATGCTAAGAAAAACGCATGCCTTTTAAAGAGTCACAAAATTGTGCAAATTATTTCTATTATCAATATTATTCAAGAAAGACATTTTCAAAGCATAATTTATGTGCAAATCAATCATTTCTATTGATTTCCTTACTGTAGGAACCGGTTATTTAAACAAAGGCCATGGCCACAAAATCTATATATTGATTCACAATCTGTACCCTTCTTCCTTTATTACGAGGAATCCTGATGTCGGTTTAGAAGATCAATTTGGATTCCTCACACTTCACATGTTTAAATTCAGTTGAAATTCTCTGTCAGACCATTTCTCAACAATACAGATCTCCTCTTTCACTGAATCTTCGCGGATTGTTGAAATACTGTTTTCTCCTAAACAGAAAAGGAATCTGATGCGCTCCCCGTGTCAACAAATTCACACTTCAGTGAATTCCTCATTGTCAAGCTCGCCTAATCGCGGCCTGTTACCAACGTAGATAAACAAAAGCCGAAAGTATTAAGTTTCGTATGAATTTCAGGAGCACATTGTTTGTCTAAATTCATCTAAACACTTTTTTAATTGGTACTTATCATCTCCTAATAATGCAACCCTTTCAAATGCCTACCTAAATCAATGCTAAGCAAACATTCCCTGGTCGACTGGTTTGGTCGTCAATGACTCTATCCACCATTATGAATAAAGGGACACCACTCAACATTCTTTACTCACTTCCGGTGTGGACAATTCAAGTTACTACTTGTAACACAAGGATAGATTGACGAAGGAACTTTCATAAAATCAATCTTTCAGCAATGGTTAGGGAATTAGAAAGATACTGAATTATTTTTCTTTTAAATGATGTTTAATTAGACTTTTCTATCGACACGATTGGCTTTTTTATTTTCCACTGGAAGTAGATCTAGATATCTAGATCTAGATCTAGATCTAGACTAAGTAGGCTAATCTTGAGATTGAACATCATCATCACTAATCTTGTGTTGTGTAGTAGTAAGTAGGCCTCGTTCAAGATCTAGAGAGTCTAGATCTAGATCTAGTAGATCAAATTAGATTCCTGGTTTTAGATATCAGGCATTCTGATTTCAACAGCTGTCCCCAATTAAAATGGGAACCAAATCTTTAGTGTTTATATTTATATGCAGTGCTCCGAAGTTCGCGCCCTATTTTTAGCTACTCTGCCTAAATCTCGGGAAATCCCGTTCCTGTAATCAAATGAGGTGTTAATCATTCTCGCGAGATCTGAAGCGGTTCGGGAAAACCCGAGGCACGGACTTCGGAGCACACGGGATATAATTAAATTAATTGAGACACCCACTCCAGTTTTTATGTCTCCCTTCAACTACGAAAACAGTATGATCAGGTTCAGGAAGTCTCAGAAGATGGCAGAATGTTATTTATTTATTGTTTAAATTTTAGTTTTACACTCAGCGCTGATATCTTATAGCTCTATTCCAGTAATTATCTAGATTCACCCATTCCAATGAAATCATATGATTTGCTATGTTGTTAGTTGTTTTTTTTTTCGATAACATACTGAGTTAGATTAGAAGGTTCATCATCTCGCTACACACAACTTGCATACCTTGTCTCTTTCTCTTTGCTTGCAGCTGAGATCCATTTCTAGGCCTCTTCATGTGGAGAAGCAGAATGAGTATATGAATAACTAAAGAGAAATGATTGGATTGTGAGTCATGGCTTCTTATTCAGTGCCTTATCAAGTCCCATACCAGAATCAACTGCAGTTCAACTTAAATGTTCCATTAACAGCTCAAAACTTGGCAGCACAATTCAGTCGCCCGACTCCTATATTTGTGGAGAGAATTGGAGGTCAGCATGGCATTCCAGGCAAAGTTGGGGCTAACTATGGAGCAGGTAAAGTTTTGGACGGTGAAATTCTCTTAAAAATTATGATGGCTTCAATTTTTTTTTTGCTTTGTATGAAGAGAGATCTTTGGTGTTAACTTGTGAGATCTTCAGTGTTAACTTGTGCATTAATCTTGAAGCATTGAATATTGAGAGGAATTACCAATAATTCTTTAAATGCTAAGTAATTGTTGTTTGATACAGGTCTCAAATGCTGTATTTCATGGTAAATAAAAACAAAATGAACTAGAATATCAGGAGAATGTGATTTTGACAAATGAATGCTGTGCTTCAAATTTCACAATTGATGATAAATTTGCACAAAATTTGTAAAAGGTGTGAAAATATGTGACGTAGGACTTGCAGTAGTTTTATACGAAACTTGTATTAGTTGATTATTAGTAGTAGTGTAGAATTAATGGCAATAAAGATTTTATGAGGCTGTATGAGAAAATGATGACAAGTGAAATGTTTTTATGATTCTATCTCATCTTCTGTTCATCACTCAGTTTTTCGGATATCTGTCTTTCAGGACATGCAGATGTTTCTATGGGCTCAGCATTTAATTACTCATCGATATCAGAGGACAAAATGGAGAAAATGTCTCAGTTGGCAAAAAGAGATATACGAAATAGGAAGTTGCAGTTACAGGCAAGTAACTGATGTATTACATATATATAATTTGATCTAAAATCACATTACTGCCAAAAATATCCAAGAAATAAAATGTTGGCCTTAATAGATTTTAAAATTTCATCCTCTGCTGACACTGTTTAAATTTTCTCAATATTATTTTTATTGCTTTATCAGTCTGTTTGACTCTCTGATTAACTGTTAGGAAGACATGAGCGGAATGTTAGTTTTTTTTTTTAACTTATGCTGTAAATATGCATTATTAAATAAACATCCCACTGGTACCAGTTATAAAGGAAAGGTGCTTCATCATCATCATGTATGACATTTATTTTCTATATCTATAAATTCAGATGAGAGGAGAAAGTTCCGAAACAGTAAGTTCAGTGTCCTCCCCTTCCCGCACCAAACTGCAATCAAAGCGCTCATGTACAAGGTTTGACAGAGAACGAGAGAACAAACCACGGCATCCTTTGACAGCCCGAGAAGCAGAGAAAAATCGTAGATTTGGTGCCGTGCAGACTCCACCACCCAGAAAACCAACCTCACATCCTCGAGCTGGAGATGAATCAATGATGTCTGTAAGAAATGGTGAGTAAATATATTCTTTGTTTCAAAAAACTTTAATTAGTGCAATTGTCATACATATGTTCTTTGAAATGAGTCTGATGTCCAGTTTTTAATAAAAGTCTTATTGGTATCAGTGTGTAGAGGGAAACAAGTGCTCTTTTGTTTGATTAACACTTTGAACCCTTGTCACCAGTGCCTGAAAAACACCCACCTTGGCCTTCAGGACCAAGAACACATATTTCTTGTTTCATGTTCAGTATGTTTTGTAAACAATGTGATCAAAGTCGCAGACATTTGTAATCACTGTAGTCCTAAATGTCCTTGCCCCAAAGTGACCAATTAAATCTGTTTTTAATTGTAGTGGACTTGCAGGACTGGAGTGTGTGTGTGTCAGCCTGGTCTATGGGGCTGTGGGGAATTTTTGTTGAAAATCTGCCCGGTATATCTAGCTGTAGGGTTCAACTGTTTAGACATTACTGAAACTTGATTTGTGACTCTTCTGTGCTGAGATTTTCACATTCAGAGTTAACATCCATAACCCCAAAAGTAATTCTGATTCTTCTCAACAGTCTCCTCTGATATCTTTCGTATTTCATCCATCTCTGCACATCTGATCTGTCATAAAAGATGATTTGTGTTTTTATTTTGCTTGACTTTTACTTTAAAACAGCAAAGTTAACCATCTCATTAATGAAGAGAAATTTTCAACTTCTGTCATCAACACGAGCAATGACTTATTTTAAAAATTTTTAGTCAGGGTTAATATTAATGACTCCATCTTTTAGCTTAATGTAGTTTTCATCTCTAGCAAGTTAACTCACTCAATGTCAACCATTTTTCAGCTGATATTCCCTCACTGCCAACGTTTTGATGGTATTTCTAAAAAATC
>JBCAUA010074316.1:0-10934 GCA_038406235.1 Peronia verruculata
TAGATAGATAGATAGATAGATAGATAGATAGATAGATAGATAGATAGATAGATAGATAGATAGATAGATAAACCTATGGGCCCCTTGTGACTTTCACACATTAAGGTAACTGCATATTACTCCGTTAAAAGCTTAGGCATCTGGTGTAGTCGTTATAGAATAAAGAGAGGATACTCTCCAGATACAAAGCCGGTACTCACCAAGTACAAAGTCGATACTCATCTAGCATAACGTTGGTGCTCAACGAAGTGCAAGCTGGTATTCACTAAGTAGGCCTACAAACTTTTTACAACAAGCATAGAGCTGTCACTTACTAGGTTCAGAGCTGGTATTCACTAAGTGTATTCTTTACTCACCTACTATAAAGCTGATACTCATTTAGCACAAAGCAGGAATTCACTATGTAGAAAACTAGTACCAGCCATTTACGAACCTCTTATTCAATAAATACACTACTGGTACTCACTAAGAACAAAGTTAGTGATGTAGAGACTTGTGATCGCTACTCCATTCAAGAAGGTAAAAGCACATAGGTAGATAAAGGATGATGTGAAGACCAAAGCCAGACTGGCTCCGAATAACATGAATACAGACACCAACAGCACTGGCTTGCGACCGAAACTGTTTGGACACAAAAGCACATGCAAGCGTGAGCGAAAGGTTTTAGTGAGAAATACTGCGGTTGATAGATAAGAAATAAAATGAATTATTACTAAACTTAGTTAATAAGATAATAAATATATATAAGCTTATTTAAGTCGAGCTGTATTTTAATCGACTGAGCCTATCCAAATTTGAAGCTGAGTTCAACATGTAAATTTAAAAAAAAACGACTTAATGTCTATTGTAGTAAATCTGTTTTGTAATCCAGTGAAACTATAGGCCAAATTTCATGCAGCGTTCAATAGGTAAGTTTCGTATAATATATGCTGTTCTTTAGTATTGTATAACAAGATTCGCTTGCGTATATAAATATTTCTCAAGTAATTTCCACTTCGATGCAATGCTATCGTTCATTTCTATTTGCTTACATTATTAAGTTGTTTTGTTTTTTTTTTATATAAAGACTAAATATTATCATAGTATCTTCGTCACCAACACTGTCTTCCCCGTACATATTTCTCCAGTGGTCCTGATACCATTTGTCGTCAAAAGCGACTAAGCAACGGCATTGTTAAGACAAAGGCATAGGCCGGCCAAATCTGACTACATGTATCAAGAATGCGCGGAATAAAAGTACGCTCATAAGATTCAACATTAAACAAAAATATGACACGCTAGATAAATATTTTCTTCAAATGGGCTGCACAGTTTTTGCCGAAAAGCTGAGATTGTGGACGGCAATTTGTTTGCCCTCAAGCAAACAATGGCCCTATCATTTGCAGGAAAAGTTCAGTACTACGGCAAAAAAAAAAATAATAATGATAATAATAAGAGACACTAGACAATCAACACTCTAGTTTGCTCTAAAACTAAATTACAATCCGTTACAAAAATGTTTCTATTTGAAACAAGTTGGATGACTAATGATTAAGGACTGAAGGGGTCTGTGTTATGGCCTGTGGGGATACTTACGTCTTTACATGATAGCCCCAATAGTATATCTCTGCAATTTGGTCCCACTAGCTCGATTTACATTAGAACTTGGACTAACTGACACTTTTAACACTGTTCAGTGTTCAGTGTTCATTGTCTGAGGATGTCTTACATATTATATGAATTCCTTTCGTCCCTATAAACAAAGAAAAAAAAATCCCCATGGGTGAAAATCGGTAATGGTCCAAGTTATAGAAGACATGACTGAGCTCCTTGACAAGCAAACATCTTAATTCTCATGTTGTGGAGCCAAATATCTTCAGTCCCAATCCCGTTCTTTCCCCCAGAATGTACTGATACACAACAAAAAAAATAGTTTTGACAAGGAAATCTGGCTGAGGTAGAACGTGAGTGACTTCCATTAACAGCTTGTATCAGTGGATGACAAGAGATTCACTTAATAACTTTGAGTTTTTTGAAACTACCAAATAAAAGGAAGAATGGAGACATGATGACCGACGCTTGCCCTTCAAAAGCAATGAAATGAATACTCACTGAATTAATTTGTTCTTTGTTTCAGCTTTCCCATTTCATTCAGAGGATCAATCTCAGTTGTTACTCTTTACTTCATTCAGGACAGACACAACGGGTTGTCAGCCTTTTTTTTTTTTTTAACTGAAACCAATTTATTGCGTATTCTCTATTTGATCTTCAAAAGTTCCGGGGGAACTCAATGTGGATTCAAAATTGGACAAAATGAGCAAGATCCCTGAAGCTCTCATTTAAATTTGTTGATATCCTAATATTTCACCGACATACATTGATAGCACTGTACAGTGAACGTTAGGTATGTGACTTACATGTCAGCTGGAAGGCCCGAGCATAGAGCTCCGAACATAGAGCCCAACATGAGCGACATCTGTGTGTGAGATCGGCCCAGTTTTCGCTCACACACTAGTTCTAGCTGAAAGGGACACAATGAGAACAAGATAACTGTGCTCAAATGGACACTTCTTCTCCCCCCCCCCCCCCTTTCCCAAATCAAAAACGAGCACAGTATCAATAAACAACAGCACTTGGGGCAAATTAGTACTCGTATTGCCTTACTTAATCAGTACGATTTGCAACTTTAATATACTGACGGACTTTAAAAACGCAACACTTGAAAATGATTCTACTGACGGACTTTAAAAACACAACACTTGATATATAAAATCATTTTTAAGTGTTGCGTTTTTAAGGTCCGTCAGTAGAATCATTTTCAAGTGTTTTTGCGTTTTTAAAGTCCGTCAGTATATATTACGGCAAATACGGTTTAATGACGTTTCATGAGTTAGGAAATATGCATTTATTAATTTAAATTATACTAGGATATCAAAGGATGGTAAATGCAGTTTAGAGCTGTTAAAAACATACTATATGCTGCAGACATGCTGTTTCAAGAGTTTGCCCGCATGGCTTGCCGGAAGCTTTTACATTCTATTAGATCACACTGGACAAAAAAAGAAAAAAAGACGAATTCTGAAATAACGCCCTATTTGCGTAAACGGCTTAACAATAACTTGCTAGTAGCTTCATTTTCTATAAAGACATCCGTCTGAGAGCGACACGAGAAGTGGACTCGTCGAGCATCACCTACACTCAATAAGTATACAAAATATGTAACTATCAGTTGGCAGTCACCATGGTGGATTTTCTGTTTCCAATGCGTGAGATGAGAGTGACGCGGGCGCAGGCAGTAATTGAGCAATCTCTAGCACTAGGCGGTTTTGCCCCCAGTCTTGTCAAAGCAGTAACTTAACCCCATGCCACTGGAACAAGATAATATATCACAGGAACGTTTGATATTATGACCGTAATATGGACAGATAAAACGTGGTAAGGGGTTTTATTAACGTGTTTCTTCTCTTCGGAAAGAGGAGGAAGGATTGGGGGAGGGGAGGGGGGGTGGAGGAATAATGTTAACCTATCACTACATGTTAAGGCATCGGATTCTGAGTATGTGTGCACAGTGCTTGTATTATCTTATGTCATCATCCCTGCTCCACGATGTTACCTTTAGACACTGAGGACACACAGGAACTACACGGAAAGCCTCAGACCATCTTGAGATTTCTACGCCAGGTTGGTCTGTAGGTCAGAAATTTTAATATAACCTCACCATCAAAAGATATATTATAACTTGGTAGGCATGAGGCGATCCGCATGGAAGCTGCATGTTTACTTATATCCATTCTTTGTTAGTTTCACATTATATTATTTGATTGTTCAAATTTATATACACATTTTGACATTCCTTTTACTACTCGCAAATGCATCGTCCATACTTAATACATACTTTACCACCCTTCTTGACATGTAAACGTGTCCTCTCATGTTAGGTACATTATAGCCGTGATCGTGTTGATGTGCCGTTAAACCTCAACACAAACAAACAAACAAACACATGTCAACCATTCATTTGCCGTCGGACTCCCTATGCCCACACAGCACACACACATACTCACACACACACATACACACACATACACACACTTAATGGTATGTGTAAACCTATCAAGTGCAGTAAATAGATAATTATCAACGCAGTGACGGACAAACGTGACTGACTGCAGGGGGCTGAAAGGAGAAACTAATACAGGGTAATTTTAAAAAATGAACCGATTTTATTAACATTATTTTGAATAAGAAAGGGCAATTCAAAGCCAAGCCAAGTCACGAGTATTCTGCTCACAATCAAGTTTTATTTCCTTTCTTACAAGTATTGTGTGCGACCACGTTAGTCTGTAGTGGCCACCCCTGTGGCACGGGCAACATCAAGGCGCTAAAAGAGTTCCTCCCGCACGTGTATCAGCATATCACGATCATCGCTGTCATTACTCAATGTGTGAGGTCAAGGAGGTTAGTGGGGAGTGGTGGTACATAAATGCGATCTTTTACGCATCTTAAAATCACACACAGTAAGGTATTGGGATCTTGTAGGTCAATCACAAAGCTTTAAAGAGAAGGTCTTTGGCCCCCTCCGACCACTCCATCGCTGAGGCATCTTTCCATTTGAGAAAGCTCGGACCATCACTGATGCTAATGGGGCGGCGCTCCATCTGATTGTTTAACAGTCATACACATCTGCTTGTGTGAAGTAAATAGCCAGTTTTGGACCTATTGAGATAGGTTTGTCTTGTAACTGTATTTCTTCAAAGAAAACGGGACTATAAACCTTGTCCAGAGACTTAACACACAAGATGAACTTTGAGGGAACCTCTTTACATTCTTAACTATTTCATGTGGATCTCTGTTCCCCAAATACGTACGTTGTGAAGACTGACCGTGCCACTACTTAAAATTTCAAAAATTCATCTTTCAATGGCCACTGATTTATTCCATGACGGTTGTTGATTACTGGAGCAATGTGTCATGAAATCTGTTCATTCTTTTTCAACAACCCTATTTATAACGCCATGACTCGTTCCACCTATACGCTAGTGGTTAAAGCAGTATGTTGCACTGGTGTGCCCTCCTAGTGGCAGTTCCTTATATTAACCATTCCGTGCCGGTTTAGAACGGAATCTACCGATACTTGAGCAAAAAGCTCGATCTAAGACAGTATCACAGAGCAAGACCCACTCATAATTTCCATTATCATCCTCAACATAACATACAAAACGACAAACAAGATACGTCTTCTTTTGCCATTGGATCCTAAACTGTCATTTCGTGATCATACATAAATATTGCTACATGTCAATTAGCTCCAGAGTGAATTGTGTCTTATAGTACACTTAGAGATTAAACCACATTAAGAGGTAAACCCACCTTAGAGACCAGAGTTGTGGAGAAAGTTATTTATCATATACCCATCTGTCACAGACCACCGTCGGGGACAAGTTGGCAGGATGTGCTGTTTGATTGTCATACAGGCTGTCTGCAGGTCGGATGATAAAGAAAACACCCAGATATTGCGTTACCTGAGAAAGATACCAAGTTAGAATAGAGTAGGCACAAAGTTTTTTTTTTTTTTTTAAATTGAACCTGTATAATAATGGCTATTGCTAATTATCTCTTCTTTTATTTTGTCTGCACAGAATTCCTTCTGTTCCCTTATCCCCTTCCTCTCTTTCCTCCATAGCATATTCCCACAAGATGGCGAAGATTTGGAAGAATAGAAAGGTGGGTGGGGATCACCTCAAAGACTTTTATTTGTTTATTAATTTATTATTTATTTTACTTCTTGATTTGATGTCAGTCACCTTATTTGCCATTTGCTGTGATCACACTTTCAGAAATTATTGTTCTAGTTGTTGTTGTTGTTCTTCTTCTTCTTCTTCTTCTTATTATTATTATTATTATTATTATTATTATTATTATTATAATCACTATTAGAGAGAGAAGATTTTGTGTGGAAACTGTGCGTTATTCAGGATTAGACGTAATAAATCCGAACCCTATACTTTCTCAGGTAATTTCACCTTGTTTAACTACTGATTAGAAGGCCAAGATCTAGGGATCAGAGGATGAGGTGGACAAAATATAAAACATAGATAAAAGAGATCAGGGTTTGACAGGAATACTACTGGGGCACCGTGACGTCAATGTTAAAAACAAAACAAATGGAGACCGAAATCAGAGATGACACAGAAATAAATCGTGATTAACTCTGTAAGTGTCATTTTTTTTTTAATTGATGAGTGCATGTGTCATTGTATGATGAACTTGTGAGGGTTTGAGAACTATGATTAGTCTAGAATGAGATACAAGGTGAATCCCTTTGAGAAGTCAACAGTTATTCCCACTCTCGAGATTCACTGTTGTACAAAAAGATCTTCTTACTGCAAGAGATAGGCCTCTTAAACTCCTACGGTTAAACGGAACAGGAAATAAACTAGTCCTGTCCTCACCTTCACCATTCAAGCATACCTGTCAGGGGGTCGTAGAGCTCACATTGAGAAAAGGCTGAATCCTTCCTGGAGGGATACTGACGTTGATGGCCTGGGCATGGACCTCACTCTGAACAGAGTATATATCGTTCAGTACACCTGGTAATGCACACCTGTTACGAGTGGCAGGTCAAAAGTATTAGGTCTTTAAAACGAAATGGTAGTATACTCTTAAGACATAGCGGAACTTATGTTCACAATCTTTCTTTGAAATCATTTGTGCTGAGTGAAAATCGCTCTGCCTTTAAAGAAAAACAAGAAAAGTATGTGATGTGAAGTAGAGCATCCAGCGTGATCTAAGCTTAGTGTCAGTTAAAGCAACTTTTAATTGATATCAAATATACAACTGTGGCCTTTAGAGAGGTTACTAAACATGAGTGTTTTTAGCAATGTATCGACGGACCTGAAACAAAAATGTGTCCACCATTGAGCTAAATAAATGTACTCTTCAATATATGTGTATTTTCAGTGAACTACCTGCTGTACTCAGCCACTGAACATTAATCTATAGCAGTATAGAAACGGATTTCTAAACACGAATGTATACGTTCTGTAGGTTGGAAACCCCATTTAATTTCTTGATTAAAGTTTAATTTCCAGTCATATACTCCCGTGGATCTCTAGCCTTATTTGCCCTACCAATTTGTAAAGAACACTAAAATACTGGTAAGGAAAACAGTGTGAGTGTTCAAATATGAAGGTCATTAGCGTAGAGTAAAGATATCCTTGTTTCTATTTAAGTCTTTCAACCCAACATTTCGTGCCGGTTATATTGCTGTAATTATACTGTATATACAGTAATTACAACCAGTGCTATACGATACGCACTAGAAATAGGAAAGTGCGCTGATAAAGAAGACATTATACATTAAAATCAAAATGAACTAAAATGTCTGCTGTGAGGACAAATTTGACCCTTTATTTATGTTCAGCTGCAATTTCTGTGACAGGATATATCTCCCACTGCCCCCTCTCCCCCACTGGCCTCAATAGTCCTTCTGGGTCTTAAGGTACATTATTTATGGTCAATTATGATAAAAGGAAACCATGCATCGTATTTCTGTATTATGATGAAGGTATGAATGTACAAGCTTCCCGGAATTATGTAACATCTGATCTGAACTCTTTCTTTCAAGTGATGATGTTCAAAGCCAGGTCAAACAGGTTTGTTTGAGAAATAATCTTCTCCACCATATTTTAATTCTCTACCCTCATATTATTCAAATACAACTTTCCACAACACCAGTTCATCTCTAACAAGGCATTTTGTTCTTGCTGCCAGAAAGATAACTATAAAGTTAATCTGAAGTTTTGGACTTAGCAATGACGAACTTCGTCACTTCTAAACATACAATTCCAGAAGTAACAATGGCAGTAGCAATTACACTCTAATGACCGGGGAGAGTCATTGGTTTTTAAAAGCCGGAGAGAGCACATCGAAGTTCTAATAATGAAAGAGTGAGAGGCTAAGTTTCGACTTTCTGGAGATCTCAGTGCCATCAGGGAAAACTTATTTTATCATGGTGTATTAGAACAGCTCACCTGTGTTCAGGGATGCCCATGATAAAGATAGTGCCAATGACCAGCATGCCAGTGGGAACAGTCGACAGGCAAATCCAGACGTAGATCAGTCTCTGGTAGCGGCCAAATTGGCCTATGTGCTGGAGCTTGTCGTCGAACTTCATCCTTTGGCTAGAAAAAAGATGATTTAAATCAACGTACTGCTACGAGGCGGGCAGAGACCTGTAACAAACTGATATGAGTTTTTTAAAGCTCTAAGCCCAGGACAAGAAATGCGACTGTAAAGTAAACGTTCTTGAATTTCGCAGAGTTCCTAGAAGAGCGACGTCTTCATTATTGTTGAAAACTTTTTTTCTTTTTTAAGTGCAAAAGTCTTTAAACAGGTATACAACAGTATAAATAAATACATAATTTTCTTTGTTATTGGTTCTGCCACTACCCGCGTGGTCTGACATAAGATATTTAGATTCAAGAAACCTGGGAGCCTTTGAATCAATGAATAATGAGTTTGAGTTTTTATTTTCTTATTTTCAATGGGATTTAAGTGTCAGGGAACATGTCTTGTTATTTGACCACAGTTTGTTTATCTTTCATCTTTGTATTAAAGAAGCTTCGTCTTATCTTCTTTCCCTTCCTCCCTCCGGTGGATATCTTTTTAAAAAAATTTAATGAGTGCTATTGTTGTCTTATTTTAATATGGATGTTAGTGTGTGTATGAATGTTATCTTCCTTCCTAAAAATCACTGACGGCAACAACAACAATAACCATAACAATAACTCTACCATCACGACTACCACACGTACTATTGTTCATACTGCAGTAATGAAAAGAGTAACAAACTTAACCATCTCCACACGGAGAACAAACAACCACTGGAATATCCAAGGGCTCATTCAAACATCGGGACAGAGAAACATTAAAGCTCTGTCTTGAAGCAAATCCAGCCTTTCAAGAACTTGGAGACTTCAAATATAAGATGACAGTTACAAAGCCACGCAAATCATGTTTTGGCAAAGGTATTGATGCTGAAAGAGTTAACAAGAACTACAACAGCAGGAAATGCAAACAACAGCAACAAGAACTAAATACTTGTTTACTCACCTTCTTCTTGAGTTCAGGCAGGGAAATGATCGTTGCCAAGCACAGCTGCTGCACACAATGAAAACGCCACAGCCTGAGACAATTCAGCACAAAATCCAAATGTGCTCAGAAGCTGTTATTTGCTATTAATTATCTTGTCCGGTGTCAAAATATCCAGATATTACAAGATCCATGGAGATATGTTTATTGATCAATCCTGAACCACTAAGAATGAATCAACAAAGGAACTAAGACCTATAATATATTTCGACGACATGTATTCCTTCAACGATAATTTTGCAGGGCAAAGAATTATCGGGGGTTATCGCGGAATGACAGATAGAAGCAATTCTTCTAAAAATAGCCACGTACCCTCTGCCAACAGCGCCGGTGTCAGTGAAGTTCCATACAGAACCTTGTTATCCACAAACAGAGCAACCTAGGCCAAGATGTAACAATTTATTTCTTTACAGCTAGCTTATTGTATAATTAGCTGGAGAGATCCAGTATAAGCCAGATGAGACAGAAGCTTCGCCTTAAGGAAATCTACCATACATCTTAGGCCTACGTGTGTATTAATTATTGTTCCCGTGTGTAGCCTACGAAATATAGACCAAAGATGCGACATCAGTCTGCGCCAATCCTAGTCTACAAACCTACATCTATACAGACAATGTTTATGGACTCAAGTCCGCCTTACTCTCTGTGACGGCACGACCTGTATCGTAGCCCAGCTAAGTGGGTTATCCTATCAAACGTGTGCCTATGAGACCAGGTTATCAGCCAGCACTGGACTAAAAAACACAATTATTACTAAAGCATTGGGTCAAAGAAAGGGAACTGGACAGGGCAAGGGGGAGGACGGGGCATAGGACGCATATAACACACAGTTAAATAATATATCTCGCCTCAATTCAATACTCAACTGCTGGGTTACACAAAATAACGACAATAATCTGTATAACTGTGCATTAAATGCTGAAACTCGGTCCTCATAAATCTTGACTATTTATGTATGCTCATGTCTGAGGCATCTTTGGTCTCAAACATTATCACATCACACTATGATAATACCTGATTTTATTCTATCAAATGATGGTTGACAAGCTTTGGTGCGTTATTTCTTCGGAAATGGGTAAAACAAAAGTATGAATCAGAGGCATTGATTAGTGAAACTGTCATGGCGCCAGTGAATGTCACGGGTATGACCGACGGGACATCGTTCAAGTACAGGTTCGTTTATAGAATGAAATATGTGAATGCCCATCACTTTTTAAAACAACATTCCGTTCCATGCACAGAACATGTACACATATCAGAAGGACATAATTAGTCTCATTGCAAGAACGAAATTTACATTCTTTATTTTTTCTTCTTCTTCTTCTTCTTCTTCTTCTTCTTCTTCTTCTTTCCTCAGCACCATGCGATCCAAACTACACATGGAGTTAAGACTGTTGATTTACAAATTAATTTTACAGCAGTTGTGTAGCGCCCGATTTGAGTGAGGTATTTCGAGATAGGCCACAAGGCCGAGGAAATCTCGCTCACATGATGTTGTGACATATTATGTTTCATATGTTGTGACATGTCTGAATGCTTATCATTCGTCAAAACGTGCCTGTCGTACGCCGAGTATGTACTCAAATCAACGTGTCAGCGAAAGCTCCTCGGTTATGTGACTGCACTCGAAACACTTCATTGTCATCTTATTCAACTGTCTCGATTTGTATTACAATATCTGGATCTAGAGATCTACTCGAATTTTCAAGTCGCTATGCGAGTTTCGTGTGTGTGTGTGAACGTGTCTTGGCGACGTTGTCCGGACATTTTCATGTTTACACACTCACGTTATCCGGACGTCC
>JBCAUA010074327.1:0-10934 GCA_038406235.1 Peronia verruculata
AGCTCGACATTTGCCCCTCTTCTAAAAATAGACGCACGAAATTTCCGGGCGATGGGCTTAATCGAGACTCTACTATTGGCATAAAACTGTAAATCATCTCATGAATAATAATTATCATTATTCTGGCTCAAAATATCTTTGTGGTATCACACTTGATCTGCGCTAAGCATCTTGTATTAAAAAGTACACATAACTAGATCCAAATATAGGCCTAGAACTAGATCTAGATCTAGATATCTAGTCTAGACCTCATCCTATTATTCATTCTGACAGCTCACCTTTACATCAGAATTTGTGTACTTTGAAGCGTCACGTTTGATATTTTCGACATTCTGGGGGGCGTTTTGATCTAAATATTGCAGTGCCGCTTTGAGAAGAGCCAATCTTGACACTAAACGAGACATTCGGCCTGGATTTTATTTTAATTTTACACCAACTTCACAGCTATCCGAACGAAAACTTTTTCGGCAGATCCAAAGTCATCCAGCCATTTTTTCGCTGTTTTCATTTTGTTGCAATAGAACCCATTTAAGAAATCAGTCATAGAAAAGACCTCTCTTCTATCTTTTATAGAAATTGTTCCTTGCTAAAAATCTTATAGCAAACACAAATGCGAACTTGATCACAATTTAAGATATATGAAAAGCATTTACTGTTGATTCGAAAACATCATTGGACTGCTGTCAATCTTGCAATTTTTCTACTGCTGGTAGCTGCCAGCGAGTGAGAACCGCGACCTTCAGAACGTAAACAAACTTGCAGCGAACCGACTCCGGTTGAAACATGGCATCAGATCAGCCGCAGTCTACTCCGGGACAAGATTCACCGCATGCCCAAAGGCCACCGTTAACAGTATGTTTTAGATCTATAGTAGAATAATTCTTTGCTGTGGCGCACATTGTGTTTATAGCGCTTCTGTTGTGGACATATTTCCGGAGAGCTTAGGATTTCGGAATCCTCCCTGCAGGCACATGTAGGCTAGATGTAATTGACATGTTTTAGTTTGTGAAGTCCTTCTAACGATGACTAGTTTTAAGCACCACATTTGAAGAAAGGGTTCATGTTAGGGGTGGAATTTGAGAAGCATATATATGGTCAGTCTGCATTGTATCCTTCCCATATGTGTGGATAGGCTCATTATTTAGTCACAATAAAACTTCCCAAGACTATGTCCTGTAAAGGTGCCGACCATCCAGACTGACAGGCCAGCAGCTCGCACATGGGGTTTTGCTCATCAGTGGCTTCTGTATAGGCTAGGTCTTGAGTTAAGTCAACTTAAATGGCACCTTCCATTGAGATCTGCTTAGAATATAATAATTAATGATAGTGTCAATTGCGACTGAGTGACGTGGTCACTTTTGATAGGATGTTAATTGCGACCGAGTGACACAGTCACTTTTGATGCAATGTCAATTGTGGCTGAGTGACGCCGTCTTAATACCCTGTCCGTTGCGACTGAGTGGCACAGTCATCCTTGATACATGTAGGCTACTGGATCTAGATGTCAGTTCCGACCGAGTGATGCGATCAACCTCGATATCACATTATTATAGTAATTATTATAGAATAGTAATAGTATTTAGGCTCAATGGTAAATGTTTACTAATCCAAAATTTAGGATAAATACATGTCATAAATGAATAAAAAAATAAATACAATGCATAGACTACATCTTATTGCAAAAATTATCAGACAGGGGGATATGAGTGTGTGCTTTCGCTGACGATTGCTTCAAGCATGTCTCAGCAGATAACCTGCAGTAGGTGATTGCCCAGTGTATGTTTATATGAGTTTGGGTTGACGAGACTTATTTGTATTTCTCAACATAATGGCCATGGTTTGGTCTAAATTTAGCCAAATTTAATTGAAGTTTTGCGATAGACTGTTCTAATAACCAAATGGCAGTAACAATCATCCCCATCCACATAGACACATACAAAAGATCTTTATTCAGGCCTTGGGCGGCCAGACTGGTAAAGGACCAGACCGAATTAGAAAAACGAATGAGCTTTTCGGAAAGTTTTAGCAAAGCTATTAGTGTGCTTTCTCAGACATAATGCAACTTCATGCATTTATGGCATAGACCATATCACAAAGCAGTGGTTGTTGTCCGCCAAGATTTTGTAAACTTTGCGAATTAGAGAGAGCCCCCCTGACTCTATCGCAATTGACCATGCGTCAAAAAAGACCGAGTCACTCGGTCGCAGTTGACACTTCCTTAATTATTATGTTAGTGGGACCAGTTTTCGCCACATTACGTTCAATGGCAGAAAGCAGAAATACAAAAAAAAAAGAAAGAAAGAAAAGAAAAAAATATTAGAACTGAAGTACAGTTTTCATTTACTTTGGTTCAATGCATCATTGACAGATCTAGCATAATGTTTTTGGTCTGGATGAACCGTTATAGTGACTTTCACAACGTTGGAGTAAGCAGGTCAAATCCAGGGCAAATGAGAGGCTGATTGTTGGTTGGGATTAGAGATTTCATTGAAATTATGGTAATTCAGATGATTATGTTTCAGGGTCTTATTGGTGAAAATTTACTGTTACACAGAGAAGACTCATGAGAAATTCGTTTTGTTTGTTAAAGAAAACTGGAAACTTTTTGGCTGAATCTCTTTGCTATTTATAGGAGTTTGTTACTTGGCATATAATGTCAACTTAAAAAAATTAAAAATGTCATTGTCTTAACCTTAGAATTCTATTCAGTTTCATTTTAATCCACAAAGTAATAATAATAATAATGGAGTGCATTTATATTGCACCCAATCCCAATAAATGGCTCTAGGTGCCTAAGTAATAAGAAAAAAAGCTATTTTCTCCAGGTCAGGCCAATTTTGTCACCTTGTAAACTAATTTAGTAGAACAAAAGTCACAAAAAAGCCATTAACAAAACACATGAAGTGGAAGTCACACATGAACAATCTCAAAAACAGCTCCCATGTATAAATATATTACATTATGACTGTTATTGTAATATAAAATTTAATATGATTTTCAGACTTTAACAGATGAAGAAAGACAAATAATGAAAGAATGTGAGAGAGAGAGCTTTTATTTAAGAGGTAAGATGTGTTATTTCTTAGAGTTCCAGCAAGTTTTGTCAAGTATTTGACAACTAGCAGTTTCTAGAGAGATAGAAATTATTGTGATCATTATTATAAATCTGTCACCATGAGCTATGATTAAAATTGCAATGTAAAATATATATGAAATTGTATGCAAGTGAGATCTCGACAGCTCAGTCTTCTTTTGTGGTTTATAGGAACAACTGAATCAGCACTTGTGAGAACAATCAATCCTTGTTTATGTTTTTGGCCATGAGCTGTTTTTCTATATGTGACATAAACTCTGAGATGTAATATTTTTTACTTGGCAATTCAACCCTACTCTTGTCTGTTTTTAGATTTTATGAATTGGGAAAGTTATGAGGCATTAATTAATGGTCTTTTGGATCATTCTAACATGGTCTAAAGGATAAACAAATAATTTAATCTTCACTGCTGGTTTTCAGACATGTATCTCTATTATATATGTATTAGTGTTCATATTTGATTTAGAAACAATAAATTTAACAGTCATGTCTGTTTTGTCCATGTAAAATTGCTATGTTCAGTGTCCTGCACTACCAGCCAGTCTGTGAGGCCTGACCCACTTTGAGAACTGTAGCATGAAAATGAAGCTGAATGTATTTTTACCAGTTTTGCTAACGAACAGTGACACATGTTATGAATGTATTGTACAAGGTGCTCAAATTTTGAAATTTCCTTCTCTTTGATCAGGTCTGCCGCTATCCGCTGGTGCTATGGTTGGAGCTCACGTAATGGTTAAAAGTGGTATGTAAATTTTAGTTATGTGAATGTGTTTGGTCAATGTCATAGAGTGAACTTGTCAAATCAGTACATATTACACTCCACCAAAGCCCTGAATACATAATAATAATAATAATAGAGAGCATTTATGTAGTGCTTATCCCTGTAAGTACAGACTCTAAGCGCTTTACAATCTTTTATTATATGTCAGCTCAGCTGATAACCCTAGTAATTCCAGGTTTTTGTTTATAATCTGAGAGGAGACTACAGTCCGGAAGGAAAACATAATGTAATATTCAGAAGCCATGGAAAGACTTCATCTGAAATGAAAGATGTTTTAAAAATTGTTTAGGCATGGTTTAGGTTTTGAAAGGACAAAGATTTAATATTTTCCTGCATTGGAAATTGTTATTTCAGTCAGTGTGTGAATATGTAATGAAAAAAACTATGTGGAATGCATGTCAGCGCTCAGCGACATCATGAAATAGTATCAATATTAATGAATTATGATAAGGTGAAGTCAAATGTCATTTGTTGTATATCCCGGTAAGTGGGTGATTTCCTCAGTGAAAATATCAGATTATCAGTGTTTCCTAAGTCACTTTAAGAAAGGGGGGGGGGGGGGGATGTCAAGAATGTTGATGAGGTATGAAATGGGAAAAGTGCAGGCTGCTATAACACCAATATATAAAAGGATGACGATTAATATAGAGTATCTTATGATGAATTTAGGGGCACAATGAGGGAAATAAATTTGTGAGTCAACAATGTATGTTGTGAAACCTGCAAGTAAAATTTAGTTTTTACTATGCAGCATGAAAGTGATGCGTATGTTATAATTTTCTTGACCGTCTTTGTTCATAGGTAAATGGGTAGGACATCCACGATTTGGCTCTATTCCTAAAGCTGTCAGTAAGTACATAATGAACGTGGTCTCACTGTAAATTTACAGTTTTAGATTGTGATTGATAGAATTTGAATGAATGCACTGGTTTTTTAAGTTGAGCAAAATCATTACAGCCCTCCTCTTACTTTGGTCTGAATGATTTGTTTGCTCACTTCTTTTTGTTAACTGTAATGACAACAAATGTTAAAAAAAATGATCACTTAACCTGGAACTACAGTAATGTAATTTCATACTTACCAGAAGTGTGGTACAGGATTTATTCTGTTTCAAGTCCAGTCACTCAAAATACTAATTTTTATTTACTGAGTCACACAAGTCTCACAATATAAATGAAACACACGTTGGTTATACTACAGAGATCTCAGCAGAACCCTCCGTCTAAGAGCCCAGTCTGCCTAAGAGCCTGCTTTTTTGTCTCCCGATGACAGGGTTCTTAGGCGGAGACCACTGTTTGAATTTCAAGACAATAAGATCTCTGGGTTTTTTTTTTGTGTGCTGTTTTTGTTTGTTTGTTTTTCTTTTTAGCTTCAAAGTGATTTTTTATTAGTCTCTGAACAAATTTGTGTCCTTTTGGGTAAAAGTTCACAAAATCTTGATGGTGTGTGAATATAATGGTGTTCTCTTTCTTGTCACTTACACCTACCATCAATATTAATAGTGAAGATTTGGAATTATGTGTTGCATCCTGAAACACTTTTTCAGATGGTGAATAAAAAAAATACTCTTTGAATACTCTTTTTGTCAATAGTAGTTTTGAGTATTTCTCAACATACAAGAAAATATAAAATTGGACACCACAAATTTCCTTGCATGAAAATGTGATCCGGGCAATAATTCCACTTTTAACTTGATAGGGACTAATGCAAGGTCTCATTTTTTAAATTTTGTTTGTTACAGTTTTTGGTGGTATGGCCTATTTCATAGGCAAAATTTCTTACCTGCCAACTTGTCAACAGAAAATTCTGGATAGAATTCCAAATTCAAATTTGGCAGCTGCCATCAGGAAATCCAGAGGAATGGGAGAGCCAGATGCTTCGTGAGTATTTTTTTCTGCTTCTTGTTTTTTTGCTTCTGTTAAGATGTCGTTAAATTGATCAAAATAAATAATTTTGTTAAATAAGATTTTATAACAAATTTTTGTGAAATAACCATTATTCTCTCAAATTTATAGTAATTTTCTTTTCTGGCATCTGTGTATCAGTTGGAGATAATTTGACCATAACATTTATATTATGGTCTTTCGGCTTTCAACTACTTGCAAACCATTGTTAGAAGGAAAAAAAAAAAAGAAAGTAGCACATAAATGGTGCCACAGGATCGCATTTGTCCATGGCAAGAGCTAGCATTGTTCATGTGAGACTCAATTTTTAAAACCTGTTCTTTTTTTTTGTTTTGTAACTCTTTGCCTGCAGTAATCTCCAGTGGCTGCAACAGTAGAGTGTTGGTGTAATAAAGGTGATAATTTGTGCAATGATATTTCCAAGATTTGATATGCTATACATGTTCATTCTGTGCAATAGAAATGATTGTGATTTTTATTTTTGTATTATGGGCACAATACAGTATGTACTATATTTAAGTATGCTATAAGGTCATTATGATCAGCAGAAAGAAGGATGTAGCAGAGGGTAGCAGGGAAATAATAATTTTATCAGCTGACTCTACGATAGCATTCAGATAGCCATAGTGCATAGAAGTAATAAGCCAAATATTAATTTAGTTATCTAACAGAATCAGTGGGAACTTGAGGTATGATTAGAATCCAATGTTTGTCAACCTTGAAGGAATAAAAATGACGGTCTAATTTTAAACTAGATATTCTGTGAAATGAGCAGATGGCACAGAACCACATGACAATTGCGATGAGGCAGATGTAACTCACCTTTATCATTTCTACAGGATATTTAGAGATCAGAACTTGCATTAAAACTCAAGTTTGGAATGAGCCATGAGTCAGAACAAAAAGTCTGCATGATTGACACTTACTGCATTGTCAAAGGAAATGGCAGCTGAATGATCAAGACACCCTTTCCTGTACAGACCGTAAAGAGTTAATTTGATTATTGCACTAAAACTTGGATTATATATGGTTTTGTGCATTAAATTACATGGGGGCCATAATGGAACTTCTGTTTGCTGTGGTTAATTGTGACAAAGGGGAGCACTCAAACCTCTCTTGTGGAGGCTTAGAGAATTGAAAAAAAGAAAGACTATTATGATATGACTATCCACATATCTCTCCTCATTCATCCAGAGCTGCAGCCTTTGAAGACAGCTCTGCTGGCAGTGGCGAAAGTCAGTCTAAATACAAGGAAGATTACTCTGCATTGGAAGGACTTGACGACAGATTCAGACCTTCTGTGGATAGAGAGAGTAAGTATATCAAGAATGTAAGTCATCGGTTGTCACTGAACACCCTGAAATGAGTCAGATGCCAAAAGAAGGCTGTGTTGAAAACGAAAAAATGATTTTAACTGACAATGGGGACACAGGCGTTAAATCTGAATATGAGAATTTGATCTTAAAAGAGAAGAGTGGTGGCTGAGTAATATTTTTCACTAAAGTAGAGTAGACACATCTTCCATTTTATTGACCACAATTTGGCTGGTTGACACGACAAGTTTTATTTCTCATGTAATAATTTCAGCAAATTTTAACTTAAAAGAGTTTTTTTAGCAGATCCTTTGGAGAAGCTGAAATTCTTAAGAATCAGTGACCAAAGAGCGGAATGGAAGGATATGATCACCAAATGAAAAAGAACATTTTATATATATTCATAATGCTTTGCAATTTTTTAAATCTTCAGCAGAACTTACAGTTTCTCAGTACAGATATTCAACTGATTTTCAAAGTCTGGGATGAGTATTTAGTTGTTTTTTTTTTCTGGTTAGTGTCATTTTAAATTCATTTAAGGTGAATTCTAAAAGTCGATGATGAACATTTATTTTACTTTGTGCAGTCAGAGAACCTAAGTCTGCTCCTGAGGAAAAGCCAGGCATGACATACGAGGAACTGCGGAAACGCAACAGACAGGAATATGAGGACCAGTTGTCAAAGCGACCTCCACCTCCACCAGGTACACCATCATACAAAGACAGCCCATATATGCCTCAGCGACCCTGGCCAGAGAAGAGTCGGCCAGCACCCGGTGACACTGACTTAGAGTCACCTGCACCTTCCCCGTCTCCCCCTCCTTCAGGAAGTAAGTAAATTGTAACTCCATTGTGTGGATACTATTATTGTCACCTTTTCCTTGTGCTTTTTTCAGAGGTTTTCTGCTGGCATTGCCCAGGTCATGTCATCATCAACAACACAGGCTTGCTTGTTGTTAAAGATGATGAGAATGAGGCAAGATAATGCAAATGCTCTGCTGATTATAAATTTATGAACTCCATTGTATGTAAAAGTGAACAAAAGAGGTTTTTGGCAGGCAAGTCCTAGTGCTAAAAACCTGGTGTTCCTCATGTACATGGTGGAGATAACTTCCAAGGACTGTCATTGATTTGTGCCAGATATTTAAATGCCTCAAGGGCTGTTATTGATGTGTGCCATATATTTAAATTCCCTTAGGGCTCTTGTTGATTTTTGCCCACTATTAAGATGCCCAGAGGGCTTTTGTGGATTTCTGCTAAATATTTAAATGCTCTGATGATCATTATAAGAGCCACGAGCCTGAGCACATATGTAAATCTATCTTAAGGTTTTCTGTATCAAATTTTTATCATCAAGACAGTATCCTCTGAAACCAACAATGGTTATAAATCACGGTATCTAAATGAATGGCTAATATAGATTAAGAATAAATGTAAATACTTGCCAAACCAATCCACAAGTAAAATCCAAGTGAAATAATACCATAAAGTAGTAACTGTGTCTACTGGAACCAGAAGAAAAAAACACATCCAATCTGTGAAGCAGTGCAAAGCAAAGTGACCAGTTGTGGGAAGTGCAGCGGCTCTTATACAGTAGTCTCCGGGTATAAGCAATCCGAATACAAGCACACTCCACTCATATGCACACTTTGGTCCCATGACGGATTTTTTACTATATAATTTATATGCATATAAGCACACGCGCTCGGCATACAAGCACGCTTAGCAAGTGAAAACCATAAGTGAAAAAAAAAAAAAAATCAGCTAGCAATATGAGCTATCTCCCTTATAGGCCTACTATCTGCTACCAAACAATGCTTCCCCGAGTACAATGGTGTAATGTCGAGTACAATGGTGTAATGTCGTTTTATTGGGAGTAGGAGGATGCAGAAGGCTTGAGTTACCCCACCCATTGGTTTTCACTACGGCTGTTCGACACTCGATACAATCATTGCCTTGTCAGACCTTGTAATGTATGCACGCACACACACACACACACACGCACGCCCGCGCCTTACACAATGAGGGTGTGTAGGCCTAGTGGAGTGTGGGCTTAGGGTAGAGTCGGGGAACTTCGCCAGGCAGGGAAATTCGCCACCCTGCTACACCTGTCAAGTTTGGAATAGAATAAGCCATCTTGCTCATTCCCAGACGAGTTTAAGTGTCACACTGTCTTATTCCAGCCAGTTTGATCTAGATGCTTTGTCTGCATGCAGACACCGATTTGCTTTTAGTTAGTCCCTTGAGAGGACTATATTTTGAGGTATAAAGTGTAAATTGGTACGTTCCCTGTCTCACTCTGCATATATGCACGCTCCGCATATAAGCGCGCTTTTCAGCTCGTCCCACCACCGTGCTTATATCCGGAGACTATTGTATTATCATTGAGTGCCTCATGGCAGAGGAGATGAAATAACATAATTATCAGACCACCTTCATCACATTCTTCAATTATCCAATTGTGCAGTCAGAGAACCGAAGTCTGCACCTGAGGAAAAGCCAGGCATGACATATGAGGAACTGCGGAAATGCAACAGGCAGGAATATGAGGACCAGTTGTCAAAATTTCCTGATTTCTCTGAGTTTGGTGACTGGCCGGGAGAAAATTTCATTCATTTGTGCTGAAGCTACACCTCTTCATTATTATTTACTATCCTTCTCTCTTCCTTAGCAAAAAAAGAAAAAAAAAACCAACAACAAACAAACAAAAATTAAGAAAACCGCAAATAATAAAACAGAACAATTTAAAAACTAATTTAATATGTCCTTTGTTGCATCATCACGCTCATAAAGTTAAATCTATTGCTTCAGTGATTTTCATCGTTTTGAGAGAAACAGAAAAAAAAAATGTTTTATTTCACCATATGGCATCATACAGCTTTGTTTTGAGTAGTGCAGGCAAGGTTGAAAACAATGTGTTGAGAGCAATGTGGGGGAAAAAAAATTCACAGTATTCAGCTATGGTTGAACTCAATTTGGCCAAAAAATGACTCAAGGCAAATTAATTATTGTATGAGCATGACAATATCCTTTTCTGCCAACACATATCATTTTTCAATTTAGTATTTTATGGTACACTTTGCCCTTTAAGTGTCCATTCTTTTATACAGCCTTAATGAAATTTTTCTCTTTTAATACTGTTTCAGAGAAAAGGACCAACATATGGGGAGATGTGATCGAGTGAAGATTCAATGGCATGGAAGTGCAGATGCAGGAGAAAGATTTTTTCTTTTTGTGTATGTGTGTGTGTGGGTCTAAAATTTGCCAAATCATCATTGAGGAAGATGTTTTATTTTCACGTGTATATGAGTAAACATCATAGATAGTAACTTAGGTAAAAAAAGTGTGCGTAGGTGTTTAGTAAACAAATAGAAATTATTGAAGATCTTCAGGATTTATACAGATTTTTTTTTGTTTTTTTGCATTCTTGGGTATTACTTATTGTACAAAATGAAGAGGAACTCCCATTTCAGTAGTTGTTATGAGTAAATCAAGATGAAATACTCACCTGTTTTAAATCAAACGTGTTCATTTACTAAATATAGAGTATTATACAAGCTTTGATGTGTGAGTTGTGGATTTGCTTTCAACATAGAATACATGGATATCAACTAACAGATAAGCTAGTTGTATACAAACTGTTGATTTTCTTTCATAGAACTGTTTCCTTTAAGAGAGAAAAATGTTTGCTGTACATGAAATATGTTCATTACATGTTAAAAAATGAAAGTGAAATTTTCAGAAAAAAGTGAGCATTTTGCGAGCTCAGTTCTTTGTTGTCCTATCTCCATTTTGGGCGATTTGGAGATATAAATGTCATGTGAAAAAGGGATAGTAAATCTA
>JBCAUA010074338.1:0-10934 GCA_038406235.1 Peronia verruculata
ATTTTTGTGGCCCTCGGGATCCACTATTTATCATATTTTGGCCCCATTCTTGTCTTGAGTTTGAGACCCCTGCCTTACGCAGTCTCCCTACCCACCACCGGGAAATCCCTCTCATGTGTGTGTGCGTGCGTCTTTTTTTTTTTTTTTTTCCCCCAAATGATTTGCAAAAATGTCACTTTTGATGTTGAATATCATCTGTGTGTCACAATAATATTGAGTTTACAATCTTTTGTTCTTCATAGTCCATTGCATTTGTAATCAATTTGCAAGTGATAAGATCTGATGCATGAATGATGAGATCTGGAACAGGTAACATTTCTACAGTACTTAACTTAAGGAAAATGTCAAATCATAACAAATAAATGAACAGCCAGCACTTGTTACTTTAATAACACAAAATAATAACAGTGGAAAAGAATGACATTACACTTGTCAAAACTGTTCATTTATGTGACATTTACTCATTACAGAACTGGACTAGGGCTGGTGGTGTGATTGTATATGAAGGAAAGCCTATGCTCTTTGGAAAAGTAAGTCTGCTGATTATTTTGGAGATTTGTCTGATTCAGACTTCAGATTTATCAAAGCTTTTTGGTATCTTTGTGTCAAGAGATAGACATTTATATGACATGTGCCTGAGATACATGTTTGTGTGAAAACATATTCAGCATACATAATGAATCTCAGAACAAGACATTCTGAAAGTTGCACAATTTGCTGGGAATGGAAAGTTTTCTATACTATCACTATTTTGGAATAACATTAACACTTTGCTCCCAATTGTTACAATTATGCTACGGCCTGAAAATCCCCTTCATACCAATTGTCGCATTAAGGCAACGTATAACTCTCTTTGGTGGAAAATACCTTTAGTTTGTGACATCCTGTCCTCTCTACTTCCTTCCGACGACGTTGCCTAGTTCAGCTGTTGCATTAATGCAACGATTGGTATAAAGGGGATTTTCAGGTTGTCGCATAATTGCGACAATTGGGAGCAAAGTGTTAGAAAAGTGCGATGCATCAGTTATAGTCCAGCTAGTTTTCCTCTCTCCATCCACTGCTATCACCCGCCCTCACTCAGTCCTGCCAGCTGTGTGAGCCCATCCACCAGCTCTGCCCTCTACTTTCCGATGGGCAGTCAGAACTGTCATGAACCCGTTGTTTGATATTATTGCACTAGATCTATACTTGAGTAAAAATGTTCACAGTGTTATGAATCTGCAGAGAATGTAAGAAATGCAGATTTGATTTAATATGTAACATTTATATCGAATGAAACCTCAAGTTTACATGCAGATGTGCTATTGGTTTGTTACGTAACTCAGTTGCTCTAAGTAGGAACTATGGGTCGGTAAATTTCTCTCCTTTTCTCTGATTTTCCCTCCTATTTGAGTCAGATATCCCTCTTCCGCTGTTGTGAGGGTAGGCAGGTCTTTATATCTGCAGTGGAAAGTAAACCGTGCGTTTTAGAGAATTTTAAAAACCACAGAAGTATGTGAAGCAATCGTTCCGGGGATGGAGGTCACCATAAAGCCTGTGGAACTGACCCGTGAGTAATCTTTGGGTCATTAGAGGATGCACCCAGTGCTGTTTTTTTTTTTCTATTTCTTTTTTTCTAGTACAAAGCAACAAACCGCAAACACATGCAACCTCTATTTCATCCATCTTGAAAATGCAATGTAAGCAAAAGCATTCCACGATGGTGCAGTATGTCCCAGAACAGTCTTGTCCTAGTGCAGTATTTGTTCTGAAAATGCAACTGAAGGACGGGATAGGCCTGTCCAGGGACGGGCCTGTCGTAATGCGGTATAGACCCGAGTGTTTTCAGATTAAAAACTTTATAAACAGTCCTTTTCAGGGCTAAAACTTGCTCATCAATAATTCTTTTTAGGATAAAACGTACACCATTCTACATATACTTTTCTTTACATTACTTTTGCTTTCAAGGCAACTCTTATTAGGGCTGTCAATACAGTTCAATGAGAGGGCTTGAAGTTAAGACAAATGCAAAGTTTGAGAGCCTCCTGTAATAAAATAATTAAGCAATGCCTCATTAGTCATTCTAGAATTGCCCTCCCCCAATTAAAGCTGGAAGACGAGCTTTCTTTAATCAAACCAATTAGGTTGGTCCCAGCAAATTTGATTTAAGCGGACTCGACTGTATAGTATGTACAGATTCTAAGGAGAGTAATATAATTATCAGCCTTTTGAAGAAACCATAATCAGTTTAGGTATGGACTTGGAGGGTTCAGCATAGGTAGGTTAGAAGGTCTGGTAATGAAAGAGTTAAATTGTCATTACTAACAATAGTTTGCAAAATGTTTTTATCTGTGGATGCATATCTTGTGAAAAGTAATTTGTGTATATTTTTAAGTTTTAATTAACATTACTACAGCCATTTAATACCATTAATTTTTGTGATTATTGTCTTTTGTCATTGTTTTGAATGACTTGAGAGGGGGGCCCTGAAATCAGCTTTGGTCAGAATATTCTGTTTTGGATGTTTGTCGTCATTTAAAAACTACCGTTTCTGAATGTTCAAATTATGGTGCAGAAAACTTGAGTCCATTCTAGGGGGGGGGGATGGTCAAGTAAAGGTTGACCAGCCCCTCTGCCTTTCAGACATTCAGAGATTGATTGTGAGCGTTTTGCTGGATACCAACAAATTGCATATAAAAGGCTTGGTTATGATCTCCTCCACTAATATCGGGACTCCCAGTGCATAGAATTGACACTGACTGGCCATCTGAGGCACTGAGCACACCGAATATCATTGAAAACATTCACCCGGGCCTCTGAAATAGACTTCCCATGCCCATGGAGGGTGAAACAAGGTTGACAACACTCCTGGAAAAGCTAGGATTTTTCCCAGATTTCAAGCAAAATCCTGGGCACTCCAGAAAAATGCTTAAAAATCCCATAAATGATTTCTCTTAGATTATAAAGAAGAACAAAGAGAAACCCCCAATTAGTAAAACTATGTACTTTTGTTGCTCAGTCGTGATGTGAAATCCGAAACGTAGTTTAGATCTAGGCTTTGGTCGGGCTTAGTGTTGCGTCTGCTATAACAGTCAGAGTTTTGCACTACACAACAGAATAGTGAGTATTTATGTAATGTTATGGCCGGTAACTCCATTTCATCAAGTGGCCCAATGTCTGCCTGGGAGTGGATTATTTGTCACGGTAAAGGCACTCCTGATTTTTACTGATGCAGCCATATATAGCCCTCCCTTGACCATCAAATGACTCAAAAAATCAAAGGGCTGATTTGGGTTTAATGTGAACAGCAACTCCACAATTAAATAAAATCCTCATCTATTTCATCACATGGAATCAAGATCAAATTTTTCATTTTTCTTTTGACAACTCAATTCTAATTCATGGGAAGATGGTGGTCTTGGAAGTCATTTTGGAAACCGCTGAGGGCAGATAATTTTAAGCATTACTATTGAATTTCGCATGGTCAAAATAGAGAGCAAGCGAAAAAAATTTAAATCAATCACAGTTGCCATTGGAAATGCCTGCCATCTTGGATTTTGCTATCAAACATTGCGCAAACTACCATTAATAGGATTATATATTTTTCAACCGATTTGCTTGAACTTTTGTGAACATCCCTTCCATTCATTAACTAAAAATGATCAGACATGATTTTTGATAAACTGCTTGTCTTCCCCCCTCTTTTTAGGACTTGGTTTATACCAAATTTTATGAAAATTTGACCCCAAAATTTTAAATTTCTCAAAAGTATTAAAGGTTATCAATAATCCTCACTGACCATGTTTTTGTATTCTTTTGTTCTATAATCATGCCAAATTTCCAGACAATTGCTCCAGAAATAAAAAAAAAGGAAATTGCATATTTGTGTTTTAAGGAAAAAAAGAACATTTTGTGAAAAACATATGTCTCGCGGCCAGTCAAAATGAGACATAAGTCGCTGGGCTAGAACGGAGAAATCAGGCTTTGAATGTGATGAGGGGGTCAGATATCAATTTTTTTTTATTGCAGAAATCCAAAGTACATTCATTTCTAAAGAAGACAGTGTTGGTCTTATCCTCGATTTATACATATTACTTGATTAGAATTAGATTTTTTATGAGGTAGGCATGTAAATTTATGTGTACGACCGTTCATTTAAACTCGATTTACTCGGAATTCCGCTCTTTGCTGAATGGTCCCCCTTTTCCTCTTTAAACTGCAATATCTCTGGCTAGAATAGAGTTAGCTCAAACCTTTTTTCACTACCAGAAAGGGTAGGATATTGAAAACTCCATATAGTGAAAAATCGACATACGTCTCATTTTGACTGGTTGCGAGACATATTTTTTTGCTGAAAAAAAAAAAAAAGCCATAAGAAGCTTTTGATCAGGCGAAAAAACATTTGATTTTTTAGATAAACAGCTCTACGTGTGTCAGGTAAACTTCAGTCACCTGCAGTACATCAGCTGCGAAGTGAATGCCCCGCCTAAGTGTGAGAACTGGCAGTTCTGCGAGATCTTCTGAGTTCTCTTGACTGTCATTTGATTGTACAGCAAGAAGTGGAAGATTTTCTTTCCTACTTGAATTGAATATGATTCAGTGTGGACCAAATACAGTGATGCAATCAGGCACACTCATTTTGAGCTTGTATTAGTTGATCTCTGTTAGGCAGTCTGCTGCTGAAAATCCTAAAGTTGCCAAATCAACAAAAACTTTCATTTTTAAAGGTGCACAAACAATAACAACATAATAAAAATTGAGATTCTATGAAAACTTTTTGCCCTCCATACATGGTTGCCATGGTAACATCATAAACAACCGCCATATTGAAGGATTTAAAAGAAAATTTTAAAATACTTAACGTGGTGATTATTTGACAAAACTGAGGCCGAGAAATCTTAAGTTCAAGTGACATGATGAGAAATATCACAGCCCAACGAGGAGCCCCCACAGATTAATACAGTCGTCATATGCAGGGCTTTGCTTACCTGTGGTTCGCAGTTCTTGGATTAATGGTGTTTTGCTTATTTCTTGAGCAAACAGTTATCACCAGCAAGGAGTTTTCTGCTTCTGCCTTTTGCGAAGAGCTGTATATGACCTTTATGTGGAGAAAATGTTTTTTTTTTTTTTTGTATTCCACAGGCCTCATCATTTAGTAGCATAACAGATTCTACCATGTCTTTGAATATCATCACAGTCACTCTCAACATGGGTAAGTATAACAACCCTTTATTAACTATTATACAGTCACTGCTTATAAAGATCAAGGCTAGCCAAAGCTCTTATGAGTTTATCAACTTTCAGTGTGTGTGTGTGATTTAAAGGGGAAAAAAAGCATATTTAGGAAAGCAGTATTAGCTCTTGAAGTGATATGTTTGATAATAGTATGTTGATATATGCAAACGATTATGGCTTAGATACTGAGACAGGTCCACTAACTGTTTGTTTGTTGTTGTTTTTTTTTAGAAACTTTTATTTTTGTGTAATTTTTCTTTTACTGTCTCTTTTTTTTTTTTTTTTAAACTATTGTTTTATTTTTGTTAATTTTTCTTTTCTTTTACATTATTTTATTTTGAAGTAAGTGTGATTTTCGTCAAAGAATTGACACAGTATAAGTTGCCAATGACATCTTTTGCCTAAGAGAAAAATTGTCATGAATAAAAATATAAATACGTTTTTATTCCCAGTGCAGTGGTCTCCACCTAAGAACCCGGTCATCGGGAGATTAGAAAAAAAAAAGCGGGCTCTTAGGCGGATGGGTTCCTAAGCGAATTGAAAAGTTACGCATCCTATCTGACCACGGATTGTCTTCACTACTATGATTGATCGTTACCGTTAGTTAAAAGATTTATCCATGCGAATAAGTACAGCCTTCTTCCCTCTGTGTATGTTATTATTCGATCTAGCATTTCCTGATCTTTTCAGCGGATAGTTACATCAATACTGACCAGCACTTAAATGCCGTGTGAGTTTTTGCATAACAGTGTCATTGTGGAAAACATGATTTTGCTATGCCAGCCCATGGATAATGGCACAAGTGGCTAAAGTGTTTACAGGCCGACCAAAGTAGCAAACAGCTGACCAGTCAGGAGGCAAAACTAACACCTCCTTATCCACAAAGCCAATCACAAGTGCTGTCCCACATGTTGTCAAACAAAGAAATGGTTACAGGGTAGTCAACAACGTGGCCTGATTGTGCAGTCATACATAGCCATCATTTCCACTCCTTTGTCTACATTTTCCCTCCACCCCGTCACCATTTTACTGCACATCTAGCATTATGCGTTTCTCTCAAGTGGACTCAGGTATCTTGGTCTGACACCAGGCTCTTAGATGGATGTTTTTTTATTTGGGAGCACCCAGAGCAGGTCTTAGAGGGGTAATTATATAGGAAAAACTCCCATTTCACGGCAGAGCCATGTTCTTAGACAGACCGGAGTCTGAGGCTGAGGGTTCTTAGGCGTAGACCACTTTATTTACAAATGATATTTGTGAACAAAGGAGCAGAAGAAGATGAAGAAACTAGGCAAGTAAAGAAGTCCCAGGTCTGCATATGCTTCAATTTTCCAATTGATGATTTTTGTGAAAAAAAAAGAAAAGCACATCTGGGTCAAATTCTGTTCCTGATACTATTGAAAAAGAGTTTTCTAACCTGTAATTTGACATTTTTTACAGTTAAAAGATATGCACGCCAGGCAAAAATTCAGTTGAAATGAGTGACAATTTTACACATCTTTTCTAAAATCAATATGTGTGACTCTGATTACTGTGGTGGTTTAGCAGTTGTGACTAAAGTGTTAGACTCAGTTCATAAAGGAATTTCCCAGTAATCAGGTCAGTCCTAAAGCAGTGTTCAGAGTTCTGGGGATCCGCAAAAATTTGGGATTTGTGGCGGTCCAGGATTCCAAGCTGGTTGTGGTTGTTGAAATCTCCAGTAAACTAGTATTTAGTAAATTTACAGTATTTTCTCTGCTAACAAATATCCATTACGGAATCGTAACCTAAGCAGGGTTATATGCATATGTTTGCCAGATTGGATTTATGTTGGCCTAGGAGAAAATGACCAATGAAATATAGCACTATGTGATAGTAGATTACTTCTATCATATGTAAAGAAATGTAAACCTGGCAGCTCTCCCCAAAAAGATCAATTTCCACATCCAGGACGGAGTTTTGAATCTCATAGTAGCTTACATAATTGATGGAAAGGAGTGAAAGATTGGTATATGTTACAGATGTCATAAGTATGTTTTGAAAGACTTCACTTGATCATTTGATCTCAGTAAGGCCTGTTTGGTGCTTCTATATCAACTAGACTTTGTTATTGCTAGTCACTACTATATTAGACTACAATTGAGATCTAGTGTAGTTGTAATGTATTAGGTGCACTTTTCTTGTGGAAGTACCTTTCTGCCAATCAGCATTATTCATCATCGACATTAGATCTAGTCTTGATTAGAAGTTCTTGTATTGTTTTTCAGTATGACAAAGTATTCAGTTTGCTTTGGTATGCGATTAGGTTTTTGTGAGGGGAAATATGAATTGAATGTATTATTTCATATTCCACCCCACTAAGTTCAAGGTTGGCTCAGTTTTGCACTGACAGCCCCCTGCTTAACGTTTTTGTGGTCAGTTCCCTTGAGCTCAGAATAGAGCACATCTGGAATGAGATTTAGGGGTTTACTTGATGTTTTGCCTGGTTTGCAGTTGGTTAAGATATGATAGAACCAAACAAAAGCAAGTCAGTAAGTGATGACAGAAATAGCTCAAAAGGACCCAGATTTCTTTAAAAAAAAGAATGACACCCTTTCAAATCAATATTTTCAATTTTGTTGACATTAAATGGAAACTATTAAGAGGGATGGAATTATTTCATATATCTAATTTTGACCCATCTAACTTTAAATCATTGTATCTCAAAATAGCATGTGATACCCTGATCACCAGAGCACCCTGACATGTCACATTTGTATTTATCAAAGTTTCTCTTAGGCTTTGTACATGGCAAATTATTAAAATCTAAAAGTTCATATGATTTATTATGTTTTATTAATATTCATTTGATTGGGAAAAGGACAAGTTTATATGAAAAATGGCATGTGCACGTATCATGAAAAAGATTACTGAACAGGCACTTTTACTGTATTAGATATCATAGCTGTCAGCATAGATGCAAAGATTTCTGCAAATTGAAGCTTAAAGCACTTTCAGTGACTGAATTTTAAGTCAATCTGATGTTGGATCACTTTGTCTAAATCATTGTGACACCTTTTTTCACAAGTTTCAACTGATTTGATGCAGGCGAATGCAGTGTGAAATATGGTTGGAGATATTATATGGAAAAAAAAAAAAAAAGAAATGTAAACTGTATGAATGATATTCCATCCTGTAGAATAAAGGCTACCTTTATTGAACCCAAGTACTCACTGTTAAAAAGTGCATGGTAGATGATGTTTTAGTGTCATAGGCTGAAAGTTCATCATTCATACAAAGTGCTCAAACAATTCATATCTGCAAGTTTTGAAGAAAGTTTCCCCCATGACAACTTCAACTATGAACTGCCAGTTTTACTAGATAACATTTTGTTTTAGACACTGCATGTATTATATATTACCTTTTTCTTTTTTACAAAAAAAAAAAAAAAAAATTTCAGATACAGTCAATTTTTTGGGGATCAGTATTGTTGGCCAGAGCAACAAAGGTGGTGACGGGGGTATTTATGTCGGCTCCATCATGAAGGGGTAAGTCAAACTTTGCCTCAAGTGAAATAGTTAGATGAACGTCTGAAATTTTATAATGATAAAACATTTGCCACTGTGCTTGCGAAAGTTCTTTATTACTAAAGCAAAGTAACCTACACTTTCAACCAAACTTTTGAGGCACTATACCAGGGATGTCAAACTTTTGAGTTAAGCTGGAAATCTGACTTTCTGGTTGTTCCTTTTCTCTATTTTTTGGTTGATCAAGTGCCAATTTTGTTGAGTCAACAAGCCGACCATGATTGAAAAGTAAATTGTACTGTGATGCAAATCATGTGTAACAACTTGAAACTGGCTGTACAACAGAATTTTGTGAATGCTCCATAGGAGAGACAAACTAATCAGGGATGTCAAACTTTCGACTTCTCTTGGCCAATCACCAACTTTCCTACTTTTGGCCAATCAACTGCCAACTTTTACTGAAACTGCAAGGCAGCCGTGGTTTATGAATAATTTGCAATACAAATTCTGCATGATCACAGTGAAACCTGAAGTACAAAAGAGTCACCTTAGATGATAGTTCAACAGCTGTTTGAACGTTAAGGTCGAAGTTTGTTGCGCTTAATTCCTCACACCCAACAACATACAGTCGAGTGTTTGCAGGGGAGTTGTTGATGGAAAATCAGCACATCAGAGCACTGACAAGAACAAAAAATGTGCCCTGATCTTAGAGAGACTAATGTTAGCTAGAGGGCTGCAATCTAGATCTAGATAATAGATCTAGTCTAGTTATGCTTGGTGATTATGATAACACGACTGCCTATGGGATCTTTTTGTTCTTGAAATTTCCACTAGTTATGTAATTTTATTGTCCCCTCCCAGGATCTTGTAAAAACTTCTCTCCTCTAAAAACAATGAAAACGTCTAGCATGGAAACTTGAGATTTTTTCAGGGTGTCTCACTCTTAGTCTTACATAACTGGACAGCACCAGACTGCTGTGAGGGGAGGGGGAATTTTCCAACTTTTTTTGTGAAAACAGTTTGACGTCCTTGATTAATGTTCAGCCACAGTTTAAAGATTCAGATAAAAATTCATAGCACTTAGTTCCTCACTCTTGACAATATGTGGTCAACTGGTCATGTGAAAGTTATTAATGGAGAATTAACACATCAAATATTGAGACCAACAAATAATATGTCCACGGTCTTAAAAAAGATTAATCTAAGAAGGCAGCTATTTGTAATCTAGATACTGTATACAAAAAAATACATACACCCAGTTCAGTGATTGTGATGATGACACTGTGTGAAACTTGAAAACTTCTCATGACATGAAAAGCCGAGAACTTTTTATTTTTTGAGTATCTTTCATTATGCACCTGAAGAAAAGGAGGGAAGAAGGGCGGTGGTGGTAGCATGTATGTGTTCATGCATAAACACATTCGGGGAGCTCCCCACTTTCCATCACAGTTAATGCCTACAAAGCTGCTTGCAGATCTGCCTACCGTCCCATATTGCCTGGTATCCTTCTACATTTCGGCTTAGCATCCTGCCTTCCAGTGTAATGAACATAATTTCCCTGCTGTAAGCGACCATTACCAATGCCTGTGTCTATAAGCTTTCATACATTGTTTCCACACATTGTCATGTGGTGTTTTGTGCTATGCCCTACCTGTCTGCCCACATGCTTAATGGTCATTCATACGCAACCATCATTCATGGGTCATCTCTTGGCCTGCAATCAGTTTTTCTTCCTCTACAGTTAACTGTCAACAGCTTCTCTGCTATTCTTGTGCTACATAGGTGAATTTAATGATATGGTAAGTTTACTTCACTCTCTGAAGTGGTAACGCCATCCATACTCAGTCTCGCCCTCTGTGCTAGAGCGAATCGACTCATATCATCCCAGAGGCGGTCAGAAGCATCAATTTGTTATTTAATGTCACTGTTACCTGAAGAAGCAAATTATATGATATTCTTACCTCATGTCCTGATCATCAGCTCGAAGCATCTTTCGAAAGATTTTTCTGTACATGTGGAATGCCCCCCACAGGGGTCCGGGGTATTTATTAATTTAAGTAGGCTCTCTGTTCCACCTGCAGGCGGTGTAAGCCCGCCATCGGTGGGGTGTCTCCCATGGAGTGCCACCCTCGACATTCCGAGGGAGACATCTCTTCTTTCTCTCCTTGCTCATGTCTTCTGTCCCGCTTTCTTTCCTCTTTTTCTTCACGACCGCCATCAGTACCCGGTCCAGTG
>JBCAUA010074349.1:0-10934 GCA_038406235.1 Peronia verruculata
TGGTTTTTATAAGCTTTTCAACCTCCTGTAGTGGTGGTTATCTCAGCTGTCCACAACCGTGGTTAAAAAAATAACATGACACTATTGTGTTTTGTTTTATGTGATCAAGTGTTTTTATATTGATTGTGCTGGTGAAAATACAGTTACGGTAAATGTTTCGCTTTCCAGCCACCAGCGGGGAAGTTATCTCAGCGGTGGTGAAAATGGTTTGTCGTTCTCTTAGTGGATGCAGTTTATGCCACTTCGTAACTAGCTTTCCACCACAGCCACAATGACTGACTTCCTGATGATAATCAAAGCTGAGCCCGAGATGAGCGAATTTGATTGTGAGGGGCTCTGGAGAAACTTAGATCCTCTTTTATGAATCTAGGTGTTGAAGGTTACTGAAGAACAGGTCGTTATATTACTTCCCTTTGCCAAGTACAAGGATATAAGACAATCGTTGCCAACAACAACAACAACAAAAATAATAATAATAATAAATAAATGAATAACTAAATAAAAAATCACGTTTTCTCTTGTTATATGAAACTCGTGAAGCAAAAAATTATCACGATGGGCAAAGAACATTTTCATCCTATGGTGAATTTTTCAAATTTTCTTTTTTTTTAAAAATTTCATACAATAAGAGAGACAGACAGTTAGAGAGAAAAAGTGTGTGTGTGTGTGTGTGTGTGTGTGTGTGTGTGTGTGTGTGTGTTTGTGTGTGTGTGTGCTCGCGCGCTTTTTCTTCTTCTTGACAATGCTTGCGCTTTATCGCTTTCACTGGCCAAAGGGAAGTAATTCGGTTGACGGTCAGTCTGGCTCATTATTATTTGCTATTATTGCTATCGGTGTTAATAGACAATGTAGTTATTATTGTTGTTATTTTGTTTAAATTAAAATGGAACGTTTTCAATGTCTTCCCCTCGTTAAACAAACACTCACCATTTGACAGACTCTCTATATAGGGCGTCTTCTTCCTCGCTATCGCCTCAGTTGTGGCTCACGGGTGAATGTGATGAGTCATATCTCAGTTCTAGGAATTTTCACCACCTCTTCCTTTTTTCGTCCCATTTGTGCACCTTTGTCTCTGTCTTGTTTTATTCATTTGTTTTTTGTTGTATCCACGCCATCCACTTGTATCTCTCGATTTTTTTTTTTTTTTGAATGAAACCAGAGATTCGGAGTCACCTGTAGTCTCTCTCTCTCTCTATCTCTCTCTCTCTTTCCCGTCAGAATGACAAGGTTTCATCTGTGCATTTTAATTTAACGAAGTCACTTCTTTGTTTGTTTGTTTGTTGTTGTTGTTGTTGTTGTTGTTTTGGGGGGAGGTACTGCTGCACCCTGCCAAACAAACAAACAAAACAAACAAAAAAAAAAAAAAACTCCGCTTAAGAGCTACAAAGTGTCAAGCTGATCCAGTGTGTTTTCTATTACATGTATATTATATAAATCAACTGAAGGGGAAGTTATGAAAAGGGCTGAAGTGGCGCAGGGGTTGGGTGTCTGCTTCACGGTGAAAAAAAAAAAAAACGTCTTGATGGGAAAGAAATAGAACTTACTTGTTTTGTTACTGATTCTTTCTGTGTCGCCATATTTCTTTCTTTCTTTCTTTCTTTCTTTTTTCTTTCTTTCTTTTTTCTTTCTTTCTTTTTCTTTCTTTCTTCCTTTCTTTCTTTCTTTCTTTGTATCTTTCTTTCTTTCTTCTTACCCTTTTGTTTAACTTGGTCTTTATATTATGATCAACAATTTTTCAAATTACATGTACTTACTATTAGCATCTATGGCGCTATTTAGGCTAAACTTTTCTTTTAGCGTGAATAGCCTACATGTAATTTGTCATGATTGAAACATTAGCATTACAGCAGTTCATACGGACACTTTCACTTCCATGGTTAAAGGGACTGTAGTAAAATACTGCGTACTGCAGTCAAGCGGTGATGGGAAAATCTGTAGGCAGTGGTGAGCAGTGAACTCGTGGCAGTGAATTACTCACAAAGGACAGTCCTATCCAGTCATGGTGGGCTGGCTAGTCGTGGGGGACAAAATGACACTAGGGGCACTGGGTGTGTCTGTCTGCATCCTCCCCTCTCTTCCCCCGCTTCTCTCCTTCTCTCCACCGTCTCTCTCTCTCTCTCTCTCTCTTTCTCTCTTCCCCCTCTCCTCCTGTCCTCACATGGAAGAGTTCGATAAACCTCTCGCCGTGGCCTCAGCTGTGACTGGGTCATGAATAACATCATGAATAACATTATCATGAGTCATTTTTCAGTATTTTCACCACACCGACTTTTCTTTCACCCCTCTTTCTGTCTGTTTTGTTGTTTCATTCTTTCATTCTTTTTTTTTTTTTTTTCTTCTATCCTCTCACCCACTTGTCTTCCGTAATGTTTATTGTTATTATTATTATTATTATTATCATTATTATTATTTCTGTCATGTTGTTATTGTATATATTTTTTTTTGGAACAAGCTTTCAATCTCACTCATGCTTTCTTTCTTTCTTTTTCTTTTTTTTTTCTTTCTTTTTCTCTTTTTTTTTCTCCGTTATTCTTTCCTTCTCTCTTTGTTTTCTTTCTTTCGTTCGTTCGTATTAATGTCAGTGCATTTTTTTCTTCCACTTGTGTTAAACTCTGTTCTGTTTCATCCATTGGGGACCCACATCTTTTGTTCTTTCACTTGGACATCTTTTTGCTCACATCTTCTCCGCAATGTGCGCTCTCTTTGTCTTTATTTCATCACTCTTTTGTCTAATTTCCGCTGTTTGTTTCTTTCTTTCTTTGTTTTTTCTTGACCTTCTTTTATCTCAGATTCACATATCTACGGCTCCTTATTCTGTTTTTTATGTTTTCGTATTTCTGTTTACTCTTTCCGTGCACCCTTCCCCCCCCCCCCTCCTCTTCCCAACCGCTTTTACTATTACCATGTTGGTTCATGCCATCCTTGATCCACTTTGTACTCTATATTTAGTTTCTCACGTCACTTTTAACAACCCCCCCCCCCCACCACCACCTTCAATCTCCCTCATTTCTATTAACTTTTGCAGAATAGCGTTTTTTTTGTTTTTTTTTTAAACTTTCCTCCGTCACCTTTTTTTAGTTATATTATCTTTCACACCTTTCTGATTCACACGTTCTTTCTTTACTCAGCCCTTTTCTTTGTTCTTTCTTTCTGTCTTTTTCCTTTCTTTCTTTCTTTCGTTTTTTTTTTTTTTTTCATCTCTACAGCGTCATTCCTTGTCTTTTTTTTTTTTTTTTCCCACACATGGAAACGCCTTCCACATTTCCTCTGCATCTCAATCTCGCACACACGTTTATTACCTTTATCAGTTTGTTTTTGTTTTTATCCCCTGCCTTGTCCTTGAGATTAGCACCTTTACATGTACCTGATTCCTCCAGTTTCTCCTTCTTCCCCCCCCCCCCCACTCTTTTTATTTCACCGCGGTCGGCGAATTCCAAGGCGCTATCGTCAAGGTTTTTCCGTCCAGGTGTTCCCCGAATGATGCACACACTATCAGCTGTTATTCATCCGAAAATCTACTGACATTGTACGTGTAATTTGCAAGAATAATTATATTATACAGGCTGTCATAGGTAAAACCCAACAACAAATTATGGAACAGCCTGTCGTAATTCAGCATTGAACTATCTTGTGTAGGTAGCACTAGCAGCGATGGTCCAGTTTTAACCCTAGAAATGTCAAGGGGCTAAGGTACTCAATGCTTACCTCAATTTACTCTGCATTGGAATAACACTGTAATTACATCATACAAGACCGTCATCTTATATCGTTAAGCTGTGTTTTTATTATCTGAAGACTGTTAAATATCATTGGCCCCCATCCCTTTCCCCTCCCCGTCCTCCCTCCTGCCAGGAACTTTCGATACTTTCAGGGGGAAAGGAGGAATTCCGAATCTCTTTCATCCTTCCACCCAAGGTTTACCAGTGAAACTTATCTACATTTTCTTATTAAAAATATTACCAAACAATTTCGTTGGCATTTGTGTCACAAGGGAACAGCGAATGAGAAGAAATTTTAAAATGAAGTTAATTGCAATTTTGAGTTTCAGAAGTGAGAAAATATTCAGTAGTTATAAATCCACATACTAATGCATTTTCACTTTATCACGAATGACTACTGATCAGTCGATATTGATACGGCAATGTACAATCCAGAATCATCATATTTTCTCTTCAATGGGGCGACCTGTATTCCAATGTGAGAACCATTGCAGTAGATTAATTCTATCTGTGAAATACATGCCAGTCGCATTTCGATAAGTGGAAATTGTACATGAAATTCTTTGCGTATGAAGCATCTTTACCTGTATCTTTACGTCTTTACTTTTCCTTAACATGTTGTACGTTTTCTTGGGCTTCATCACATTATGCATTTCTGTCATTCTTGTACAGTTAACTAATTTGCATGGAAATATACAAACATTTGTATCAGAGAATGGAAACTTTTTTTTTTCTTATACACATCTTTATTTGGCTTGTCATTTCACTGTTATTATGACAGACTAATATTTTGGCCTGTGAACTCGGCCACGTTAATGTCAGAAGTGCTGGAAGTTTGTTGGGTCATTTTTGCTGTTCATACAGTGACACAAGGACGATTAAATTCGACCTGACAAATCAATGCGCTCACTTTTCACAGAAGAAAGACACTACTAGCTTGTATGCACTTAATGTTATCATTTTATCATTCCTTCCCCCCCCCCCTCCCCCCTCCCCAATTCAATCAGAATGGGCTAGAAGACTTTCCACTCATAGGTTGGTTAGGGACAGTCACTCTGATTGCAGTAAAGATGCTCTTCTGAATAGCCTATCCTTCATGCCTTTCATTATTTCCTCACTTGTTTCAAGCATGTCTTCATTCCTTGGGCATGTGATATTCAAAGCGTGCATTCCATCATGATACAGAGTAAAGAATATGAGAAGCAGAACTTAATTTTGCCCCCTCTTTTGTGGTTATTTGGTGTGTTTATTCTGACTCATCATCGATAAAAATCAATAATGCCAACTTGTATTATGTCGATGGATAAAACCACTTACATTAACTCTTGGGCGTTCTGGGCTGTAACCATTAGTATTCAGATAAATCATTTCAAACTCATATACATGTAGATCTACGCCAAGGCCACTGCAACGTTCGTTTAGTACGTCAAGGCTGTTGGCAGATATAATTAATATGGATCACCAGCCGAAAGAGGTTCTTGTATGGAATTGAATTTAAATGCATGGAACAGAGTTAGGCCAGGTTCCGGTTGTGATATGGTTAAAATAATATATTATTTACGTTGAACCCTAGTAATTGCATACTTCTGGCTACAGTCCTGATTTTATATTCACTTAGTGTTGACATACATTGCCCTTTCTTTTGCTTAGGAGGGCTTTTATGTGAAGTAGCGTAAAATCAATAGGCACGCAAAGTAGTAAAATTAGGCAGCAAAGGGTGGTAAGCTTTTTTTTTTTTTTTTGTCCTTATGAAAGTATGAGATGAGTAACGCCTTAAATATTTACAGCTGTGGCGTGTGTGACTTCCCTGTAGTATCTGTTTATGTTTGTTTGTTGGTTTGGTTTTATCTTTGTGCATTTAACCCTTGCAGTGTCAAATTAACGAGCAGGTCAAAGACTCGCTCATTAGAATTTCTCTCCAAATAGCTTGTGTAAGAAAGAATTAAGCCATTCTTTTCAATCAAATAGGTTACTTCTTGGTTTCAAGTACAAACGGTGTAATACATGAACAAACATTGTTTAAAAAAAAAAAAAAAACTCTTTAGCTCTCATTGCTTGAAATAAATGGGGCCCAAAAATATTATTTAAAAAGAATAAGGATTTAAAAAAAAACAAAAAAACTCGTCACATGGTTAATTTTTCAGAGCTTTGTCTCACTCATTTTCCTTTAAAGAGATAATTATTTATTACTACATGTATTATTATTGTTATACTAGGCTTGTCTTATACTTTTTCTATTTGGCAAAGTGGAGTAATTTGGCCGTAAAAACGGTGTCTTCTCCCCCCCCCCCCCCCTTTTTTTTTTTTTTTAGCCAGCTAGGTTATTTGCCTATCCCAAGGAGAAGAGACTTAGGCCTACTACAAGAATTATTTTTTAAAAAGGGGGTGGGGGGAAGCATTTGGTACCTGTTATTTTTCAGATATGTAAAGCAAACACACCATGACATAAATTTTAATTGTCACGATGAGGAATACACATTTTCATCATATATGTAGATCTATCTGAATTTTTCAGAATTTCCTGTTAGACATGTTGGAATATAGCAAGAGAAAAAAGTACTTTTTTTTCTAGATTCGATTAGATGCGGCAGGGGCTATGTCGCCTGTTATTTGTTATTCGCAAAGGAAAGTACTTTTAATGGCGGTCAAAGTGGCCCATTATTATATTTATGTAATGTGATAAGGGCCACACTATAGAAATAATGCAATAGATAGATATTTTATAAGGTCTTATAGCCCAGGGAGCCTTTGTTCATATCAGCGTAAAAAATTAATAATAATGGTGTATTTTACAATAAAACCAGCCCATAGAGTGTTGCAGTAGGGCGACGCTTCTATATGCAGGCAAGGATGTTATTTTTTTAGCACACCACTATGGTCATAGGAATGGGTCATGAAATGAAGAGCAGCCATATTGTTTACATATGTATTGTTTATACCTCAGGCCGTCGTTGTTAATGATGAATCAACAGTCTGTCATAGTTGATCTTACACCTGTCATGTCATTACGGCTATTATTGTTTATTGTTTTCATTATTATTATTATTGTCATATTGTTATTACAATTTTTCGACCATCGCCAACGACATTGTTTTTACATATTAAAATTGCCTTACTTAGAGTTTTAGACAGACTGTCATCCGATAAGTGGATAACACTTTATACACTAGGAGACAATGAACAATAATCCGGATAACTCTGTATATTAAAATTGAAATGTGATGACACTGGTCAAATTTTTCGAACCCTTTTTTTATTCTTCCTGGCCTAACAGGCAAGCAGATAGCAATGTGTGTCCAAAAATTTTAAAAAAAAAAAAAAAACGCAATAGATCTACAGCTACCGTACTTTTACAGTGCAAAATTTTCCGCAGCAAATAGTAATCTTAGAGGGTTGGGAGTGCTTTTTCCAAGCCTGAGTCACAAGGGAAGGAAAACGGGGGAAATTTTCTGCATTGCAAATCAGCATTAGCTGACTGGAAAGGAATGGGGAGGGGGGGGGGGAGGGAGGGTTTCTGCAGGCAATGGAGGCTGGATGGTTTATGAGCTCACGCTGTTGAAAGGTTCTCATCTTTGTCGTGTGTTGTACCCTGATAACTTTTCGAACATAACATTATTCGTTCCTTGCATTGATTCAATATTTTGAGTTGGCACGTCTTCCACAGTAGGGCAGCTCGAGAAAGGGAATGTTTTAAATCAGCGTACATGTGTTTGTATTGTTTTGCGTTCTATTTCATCTTCTACCGCAGAGCGGGAGAGGAGCTGATTGAATTCTCTTTCTTAGACCAGAAACGTGGTCTCAGTTACACCTGGTTTGTTGTCAATACATGTATTTCTTTTGGCTTAAGCAGCTTTTCCTTGGGAGTAACCGTGGCCATGTGGTTTGGCGTCTGCTCTGTGGTGAACAGCTCACATCCTGGGTTGCTGAATTCGCCGATCCTCCATTTTTTTTTGGGGGGGGGGGGGGAGGGTGAGAAGAAATAGGAAGGATACAATGATTGAAACCTCATTTTATTTATTTATTTATTAGTGACTCAGTGGTCTCCTGGCTTCTTTGGTAGAGAAACCCGACGTCTGGCCATCTCGGATAAGGGTGAATATATTTTAGAGGTCCTAAAGTTGCGCACGTTAACGCATGATGAAAAGTTAAAAATCAATGAAGAATAGACGGGGTGTCGCTGTTGGGGCAAAATTTCCAAATTCAAAATTTCTAGCTGAGATAATACTTCTTTCTTAAAAATAAAAGCTTTTCCTTGTCCTCTGTCCCTGGGCCCGGCTTCTTGATGGTGAACGCTTTGAAACAGTGTCTTAATATTATTACTGCCTCTTATAACGCCTTGGTGGCATTAAGAATAAAATTAGCGCCCAGCAGCATCTGTTTCATTCATTTACTAACATTTGTTGATCAAAAGACCCCATCGTATTACAACCATACACAGCAAAACGTTCATTTACTTCCGTGAAGTTGTGCAGGAAGTCTAGGGTGATAACCCTTGCGCCAACTGATCTAGTCCACGTCACATTCACAAGTTCAAGGTTAAGTTGCCCGCATCCTGTACACGCGGGGCACGAACGGTTTCGTCCATCTTCCTGCCAGTGCTCGCCTTTGTCAGTTACGCGCCTTCCATTTAGCTCCACGTATTCGCAAATTCGCTCACGTCATTGTAATGTAAGGAAGCAAGCAAGCAAACAAGCTGAGGAGACAGAGAGAAAGAAAGAAAAGAAGGGGAAGTAGACAGATAGATCGTAGAGTTCTACGATCTTAGGTAGACAGGGGGAGAAGGAAGAAAGAATCAAACGTCAACCGGCCGACCGGATGAACGAAAGTGCGAACAGACTTGATCTAGAAGAATAATATATTTTAAAAATAAAACTTTTTCGTCGTAGTTGTCGTCTCCTTCCTATTTCCGACCGTTTTGTTTAGAACTGTACACAACTTTTCAAATACGGGCATTGAATGGTGTTACACAGTAAAAATTATGGGTTATAGTAAACGCGTATTGCCGTGCACTAACCACTGTGGTTTCAGTTTCCCCACCAGTTGGAAGTGCACACGTCCTCGCAGCCGTTGACTCATCTGTGATCATGTCTAACCAGCCGCTGCATTTCATTATGCTGTTATTGTCGTGGTTGTTGTTGCTGCTGCTCTTCACTGTCGTTTTCAGTCATCCGATGTATGTAAACCCCTGAGCCCCTATTATTAGGCTCATCTTATCGATCCCGTCCGGATGATGCGGTGATCTATAGCCTGTGTGGCCCGTGGATAATAGATTGTTATACATGTAGATCTATCATGCGACCTGCCCTCACTCCCTCTGTCTCCCCTCTCCTTCCCCTCGGTCGCTCCCATCCCTCCCTATATTCTTACATCATCGGTAGTGACACTTTTAGCCAACATGATGAATTTATTTGACGTTTAATGCTTTATTTGGCGGTGTTGTGTTAAACATTACTAGGTCTAAATTCATGTATTGTCTTCGTTCATATCAGTGAAGTTCTGCTATTCTCGTGTCACCTGACTGAAATTTATTTTGACATGAATCCATAATTTATCGAGGATGATTTAATTTTTATCTTTCCAAAAACCTAAGTCGCTGACAGTACGGTGATCTAGAACAGCCCTAAACGAGCAGATAACATGTAAACATATAGATCTATTATTTATTCCTCAGAAATTACATGGCCTATAATAATTTTTATGGACCTTAATCGAAAAACTCCCTACATGTTCTGCATGCTCTCAAATAACTTTAGCAAGCAAAGTCTTAATAAGCTAAGCTGTGAAGGACAGGCCTAGCAGTTTTTATCTTGCTCACATTGACGGGGGATCACGCAAAAGGAAATGGGTGTGCAAACATACATAGAGCACAAAGGCCTCGTTGTGTTTTCAGTTCTGGCTTCTTGTAAATATCCAGTGACGTCTTGCCGTTTCCAGTACAAAACTTAATACTAGACAGGTGCAAACACAATTGAGATAATCACCTGCAAGAGGTTGAAAAGCATAATTTAAACTTACAAACACAATGCATCTTTGTCTGATCCACTTCAGTCTCTTTTCATGCTTTGTAATGTATACATGTATTATTGTGATCAGATTAGTTGAATATTCAGACACCTGGTCCATTTCCCACCTCCATAATAAGTACCTGTCCCGTTCATATTGATAAATTATTGCAGTTTAACTCTGTTGAGTTTCACTATGTTTTGGTTTCCCCCCCCCCCCCCCACCCCCCATTTCTGCATAGATGTTCAAGTCATAATGCTGTTTAGAAATCATCACTCTATTGTTTGTTCTTTCTCTTTATATCTTCACAGTTCTGGGAGTGCATCTCAGCCGAGCATGGCATTGATCCCACCGGCAACTACCACGGTGACAGTGACCTGCAGCTGGAGAGAATCAACGTCTACTACACAGAGGCCACAGGTAATCAACCTGTCTCTGCCACCATAACTACCACCATCATCAACATCATAACCTTCAACTCAACCACCATTACGATCCCAGTTTAATCGCTACCACTTCAACATCATCAGTCTTCATCATCACAATCGTCACCAATACCACAGCTGCTTCAGCCACTAATGGCGCTGCCAGCATCAATTTCACAATTATTACCATTATATTGACATCGTCATCTTAGATTCCGTCACTTTTGTTTTTTTTTACTGTTGTGTTATAGGACTTTGACTTGTTGACAAAATCCTGCTTTTACATGGTGAAATACAACTCTCTCTCTCTCTGTCTCTCTCTCTCACATACACTTACATAGAGAGAGAGAGAGGGGGGGAGTGAGAAGGGAGAGCATGAATGACCACTTCCATATCAATTATTTTTTAGAAATCCTTTTGGAATGTTATTTGCATGAGATTTATTAAACTCTTTGGCCACTTCAGCGTTAATGAAAGAGAACAAATGATCATAATATGAAACTTGAACATCTGAAATGCTGAAGTCATACCTTGATTGAGCAGCTGCATTTCGATGTGGATCATCATTACATGTACTGAAATCAGCTTTAAATTTAGTGCAACAGTTCTGTGAGTTAGGAGACTACCATTGCTTTATACTGTCTTGAAATTTGCGAGAAACAATTCCAGGACAGTTTATTTGTTATGCATAAATGTGAGCCTCCATGCAAAAAGGGTCCAGATCGCATTTTTTGGACATAATCATTTTATTGGTTTTTTTAATAGAAGAACATCTCCTGATGATTTG
>JBCAUA010074360.1:0-10933 GCA_038406235.1 Peronia verruculata
GGCTAGGAGAAAAGAGGTCAGATTTTGTATCGATACTAAATTTGAAGGGTTCTAGCCGATGCAAAGTTGCTTGTCTGAGCTATGAAATGAGGGCATTTTGATAAGAAATAAACAATTCTGCACCTACCTCATTGTGCACTAACGGCAATTTTTAGGTCCTCAAAATCAACTTTTGACCCAAAATGCATTCTACACTATCAATAAGAGGTCAAAGAATAAAAATATCGCTGGAACGCAAAATCGACAATTTTGACCCACAACATCGATTTTCACTGCCGACCTTGGCCTTAGCTTAAATAAATTGAACTAACTTTGAACAGAAGGTGCATCAACGGAAGATATTTTGATGACTCACTCATTATACTTTGCATTTGAATGACCATCCAAATCATATGATACAATAGCAATGCACTCATCTTATATTGCCTTTAAATTGAAACTGTTATTTCTTAGCATGAATTGATATACATGTGTTGATGGAAACAACATCATTATGACAATTTCTGGCAGCACTTTTAAGATGGATACTTTGCATTCTTAAACTAACATGAAAAGGGAAATGTGACTTTGCTGTTTTCTTATTTTGCTATCAGAACTGTAACAAAGAATCTGTAGGGAAGGAGCTGTTGTTCATGAATCCATTTCTGGGAGGCAAACATAAACCAGGAGAGCCTTTGACACTGCTAGACATAGCCCTGGAAAGGATGGACTGTGTCAATTTGAGGCATGTGGTAGGTTGGTCCAGCACCTTCTCTGCAACGTTCACATCAGCATTTGAGATGCGACATGGTGAAATCAGGCTCTCGTCAGATTTTGAGCATATTGAGTTATTGGTACTGATGTTAAGTTTATTCATTTCCCTTCCTGTGTGTGAAAAAATGTTTATTCTACCTGCAGTAGAAGCCGAGCTATTGGCAATTAAAGACAGAGGTCGGTGACTTGTTGCTGCAGCTGAATTTAGTGAGAAAATGGCTAATCACTTTTGTAAATCCTTATTAATCTTTGTTAGCTCATGCTGCTAAATCACAATTTTTTTTTTTTTGCCATTACTCAATGTATTTCAGCAAATTTAACCCCGAAATGCATTTTTACATTGATATTCAAAGGTTCTATGAAGAAAAAAAAATGTCTTAGAAATTTGTTCACTTTTGAAAAACATGTGATTTCTCTGATCTCCTACATTCGTCAGGTGCGTGATTTCATCATGTCGAATCTGATTTGTATCACAATGTTTTCTCAACAATGATGATAACGATTTTCAAATATCATTTTCCTCAAAGAATTGAAATGTTGAATATTATGATTCCCCATTATATGAAAAAAAAACCCCCAACTTTTTTAAAGATAGACAGCTGTATGGTTCTGATACTAGGAAAGTGCCATAAAGTCTGCTTCTGAGTAAGAAGCATGAACTAGACCTGGTGAGGTACCTGTGACAAATTAACCTTTGTCAGTATACATTGAATGATATACTTAGTGTTTTTTTGTTTTTTTTTACTAATTACTGTGTAATGTATACAGGGACTCAAAAAGATTCTATATACATACTTATCTTTAGATTGTAATTATATAATTCTTCCCAGTCAAAATTCACTAAAGTACATTTATATAGTGGCAGTTATGTATTGTCATCAGTCTGTAATATTGCTACTCACAGGCACAGCTTGAGTCAAAGCTAAGCCTGCTGTACAAAGAGTTAACTCGTCTGCATGAGGAGTTTCAGAGTACAAAGGAGCGGCCATTGCTCAGCCAACACAGATGCCGAGCTGAGAGAGAGAGAACTGAAACAATGTTACTGAAAACTTGTGCCTTAATGAAAGATGCTGCAGATGATTTGTTAGCCCTATCATTGTTATGTCCCAGCTCACCATGGGTAAGAGAGCCTTGTCTCTTTCTCTCTCCTTTTTTTTTTTTTTTTATTACTTTTAAAAATGTTCCTATGAAAATAATAACATAAGAAATCCTGTTAGTTTACATGAAAGCATGATGTTAATGATGATTGCTGCATTTATTCTTCTGATTAATGGGGAAGAAAATAAAATTGCATCAACATGATCAGAAAATTTACCTATTCACAATGCCTTGTCAGTTATGAGTTTTTAAGTTTTTTGGATTAGAGAAAGAGGAAAATCTGACATGACATAAGTGGTCTTCACCAAGTGGATTTATGTGTAAAAATAGGCTGAATTCTATGCCTGTGCAGTATAGGTATGATAAATGTCAACCTATGATAAATGTTAACAAAGAATGCCTCAGTTAATAAATGTTTGAAAAAGAAACATTCCCTTGTTGCTAGATTATGGAGGCTGACACTATATGAATTAAGATGAAATGTTTGTTGAATTTTTTTGGTGCTGGTATGTCACACTTCCCAGGAGGTGTTTCCCAAAAGTAAAATCATGGACAGATATCTGATCTTTGTTGAAGTTAAATGAACATTTGATCTATCCTAGCAGTGAGTTAGTGAACATGGTTAATACTATTTTGTACTTCTCAAGAAAAAAAATCAAAATTGTAAAAAAGTTTTAGAATCCAGTGAACATATTTTACATTCTATTTCTTTGAGTGAAAGGGGTTAATTGATTTTTTTCCTCATCAATGTCATGATTGTTTCACCACAGCCAGCACTGAAGCGTCCTGTGACCAGAGATATTCCGGTTGAACGTGTGCTTGATGCTTTACCTCCTTTACCTCGTGGGAAACAAGAGGAGGTTACCCATGTCATTCAGTCCACTGTACAGACTTGCAAACATCGTCAGTTGTTGTTAGAGAAGGAGAAAACTGTACTTAAGGAAGAACTTCTCTTCCATCGTTCTGTGTATGATCTTCAGATGCAGTACACAAAGGCTTTGTTTGATGCTGTCAGGTAGGAAGGATTTTGGGAAAATGATATGCAAAGAATGGTCAGTTATAGTTGCAGTCACTCTCTGTTCCTCTTTATTGCAACAATGCCTTTTCTGCAGGCTCTTGGAATCAAATACCAACCAAGTCACCTGAAGTTTTGCTCAGTCAGCATTAATTTAATTTTTCAAGAGACATGAAAGATTTCACAGAGACAAAAATACCATTTCAGTAAAGTTGAATAGTGTTTGTGCACTCTATTTATTAGTTTTGAGTGAACAAAATAATTCTGCCTCTGGCAAAATAGTAACTCCAAACCTGAATTTTCTAACCTGAAAAAAAAGGGGGGTAATTCCATTTTCTGAGTTATGTAGATAATTTACAGTATCACCAATAAATAACTGAAGCACTTGAATTCTGCAAACAATTGTTATTCAAGGTAGATGTTGAAATTTCCAAACTTTTCATGGTCAAATCATATACTAATCATAAAATCAACTTCAGTTGTATGACCTGCTAAAGAAGAGAAAATATTCTGACCCTAATCAGACATTTGCTATCTGTTATTTTCATGTGCTATCTTCAGAACTGGTTATGGAACATTTGAGGACTCAGCAAAGAAAGTGATCTGTGAGCCAGTTAAATGTAAGAGTGATTTTTTTCTTTGCTTTTAGTCTTTTATGCTTATGTCCCTAACATATATCATATTTACTAAAATGACACGAGAGTGAAGGACACAAGCCTTTGTGGTCAGCAGTGGATCAGGCTCATTGCTTTAATCTATGCTTTTTTTTCCATGTAATTTGAAACTGGTATTTAATATTCATTATAGGGAGAGCTGTCTATTGATCCTAAATGTCTGGAGGGCAAAAGTGATAGAAACCTGGTTTTTGGAGATGATACAGTGATTTAGACTTTTTTTAATGTGAAAAAAGAAAAAAAGTATGTATATTCATTGTGTTATAAAATGTCTCAGCAATGTCATGTATTGATCTTTTATTATTGGCAACTTCAGATCTCTTAGATGCTTACAAGAGATTAAAGAATTCAGCCTCAGAGGATGCTCTGCGAGACTTCCTAATCATGATGAAAGGAAATGAACAGCAGGTGGGAGTTTTTTGTGTTTTTCTAGAAAAAACAGGAACCATGTTATCAGTAGAATGCTGCCTACTAGCTGTTAATAAACTGATCATTTGTTATTTGATTATCCAATCAAGTTTTCAACCATGATAAACAGTATGCTACTGATAAATGATCTGGAGGTTTAGATCTTTAGCTTAATCACATTGACTTACCCTCAAACTAAAAGATTATTCTTCTGCAGAACTTATGCTAATCACTGAATATCTTTGTCATGGCATTTTGTAAGATTCTGGCATGCTGCACCTGAAGTCTGCAACTGTAGTTCTTTATTTGAAAGCTGTGTTATTACTATCAACACCATTTTTTTACTCTTGAATGTCATTAAGTCGCATAGGCAAGGATAGTATTAATTGCATGTAAGGCTACACTAGCCACATTCTTGTACATTACTGTCATTTCAGCTCATGTCAGTAGTGGAAATGTTCTCTGACTGGGATTTTGACAGAGATGAGAACGGTAAGTCTTGTGAATACATTTAGTTTATAGACAAATGCAAGACATGAATGTCAAGAGTGATAGTTACAGTTCTGTCATAAAACCTGCCATGGGTACCATTGTACTAGGGAGGTAATTCCAAAGAATAAAATTAGGGAAGTGGGGCATGTCCTGAAGGGATTTTTTTTTTTTGCTATTATTGAAGACAGACTATTTTAATCTTTTCCATCAAATTTGGCATGTTCAGCTTAGAGGAAAACAGTAAAAAAAAACATTTTTCAAACAGTTGCTGCCATCTTGGATTTTGCCGCCTCTGAAACAACTAAGTTTAAAAATTCATCTTCTCCGCCAAATTTCATATGAAACTTGGTGACCTGCTGTTTGACATAATATTATTAATATCGAAATCAGTTCTTCCTATGCAATAGAAAATTTTCAACAAATTTTTGATAATGTCATGTAATGGAATTTCAAATTTTGCCATTTTTCATATTCAAAACCTATTTTTCTCCAAAACTTACAAACTGCATGGAACTCACATATGTATTTTTTTTTTTTTTTCGTCTTGTTGTGAAAATGATGTTTGCCTGGTTTTGTTAGAATCAACTCCGAAACACAAAAAAAAAAAATGATAGTACAATAGTGTCAAAGAAGAGAGTTTTGAGAAAAATGCATGTAAATTTTTAAAACTTTTTTTACAAAAATAGTGTCAGAAAACAGAGAGAAAAATGCATTTAATTTTTTTAGAGTGTTTTGTTTGGCTTTCAGTCTCAGAACAGCCCATTTTAAAGTTCTAGCCCTCTTACCATGTCTTTTGTTGCTGTTTTTTGTCTTTCTGGGCGTATCTTCTATTGATTATTGTCCCTATCACCATTATTTTATTATAAGGGCTCTTATAGTGTCACATTTGGGTTTTTGAGGGTCTTTATGTGCCCCTATATTTTTTTCTGTCCAAACCAAGAGGATCTTGACCTTTACTATGGCACATAGTCCAAAGCTCTGAAGCAGCAGAAAGAAAGAAAAAAAAATCACTATTTATAGGATGTACAAGTTCATTTTAGAATGCCCAGTGAAAGCTTACACTGCATAATCAGCACTTTTTTTCCCTTAGAGTGGCCATTCACTGTCCATCCCTGGCAATGGGGCTTACGATATTGCCAGAAGAAGTGATAGTCAAGTGTTTTATGCACTCTTTAGTAAAATATAATCAAATAGTGATGATCCATCACTGCAAGTAGCAGCCAGAGGGAGCCAAATTCTGGTTGACAATAGGCAAGGATACCAGTGCATGACCATGGATCAAATACACTAGAATGGACATTTTTATACATGTACTAGGAAAAGGCAGGGCTTTTAAGAGAAAACAAAAATGGAAATGACACTTTTTTTTTTTTTTTTACGAAAATTCATTTTTCAGGACCATCATATTTAATGAATTTTTTTTTTTTTTTTTCAGTCTATTTATAAGTTAATTAACAGTTTGCCATCATAATCTGTGTAATTTCAGGTTCAGCAATTTTTTCTAAGTTTGGAGAAGAATTTATGGAAAAGATTGACACCCTTGTCATAAAGTGCCAGAAGGAGAGAGACAGTGCGCTGGAGAGAAAGAAAGAGTTGAAGAAAGAGCAAGAATGCATAGATTTGGAATTACAGCATGTGTTAGAAGAACTGGAAGCCAAATATGATAAAGTGTGGACTCCAAAGCCAACAGCAGCATCGTCAGCCATACAAGACAGTACACTTTTATCAGAGAGAGCTATTCATAATTTGGATGATAGGACAACCTCATGCAATTCTAAGGTGGCCTTTCAACTAGGAAATATTTCAGATGTGAAAACCAGCAGTGTCTGTTCAAAATGTGATTCTAAACTTCAAGGGGATGATCCAACAATCCTTCGAAGTTATCTCTATGATGATGGCAGTGACAATACAGAGGTTTCAGATTGTCGCAGTGGAAATCAGAGCTCAAAGAACAAAAGTAATATGAAGAAGAAATGGGTCAGTGATTTTTGCCTGTCCGCTAGAAGTGAAGACGGTGTGAAACAGGGTAGTAGGGCAGATAGCAGCAGGACCACTGAGACGACAAGGTCACACAGGTGGCAGTCATGCAAAGACTGGGACAGTGATTTCACAGGGGTGTCACAACCTGTTCAGAAGGCTACTGTTGCAACCTCATCTGACAAACGCAGGTGGCAGCCAGAAAAGGAATGGAATAATGACTTTACAGGAATATCACAACCTGTGGAGAAGGCCAGTGGTGTCACCTCAAATGACAAATCACGAAGGTGGCAGCCGGATAAGGAGTGGAATAATGACTTCATGGGGACGCCATCACCCTCAGTGACACAAACTACCACTCCCAGACCATGTGCATCTGGATTAGACTCGGCCAAGACTAACTCTTTGAAATATTACCAAGCCCATTCAGAACAGCTGAAAACAGGGGTGACTGAGATTAAAAGACCACCTCCAGTTGCAAGAAAGCCAATCAACAAAGAGAAAAAATTACCCCCAGCATACGAGGCTAATGTGCAAGTAGCACAGAGGACATTACGGCTGAAGCAATCAGGGAGTTCAGGTGGTGTGACAAAAGATGTTTCACCAAAGATAGTGCATGACCATATTCTTCCATGATATTTATTATAATTGTGACTGTGTAAAGGAAGAATCTCTTTTCATTTTTACATATCCATATACAATACCTGATCACCTTGTGTCATGGTAGAAAAATCAAGAAAGCATATGACCATGTCAAGTTATCCTTGAGATAGGTTTTAACAGTTTTATTCTGGATAATGAATCATTTTGATTCTCAGCCAAATTACTTCCTTTTTCTATGATCTTGAGATATAAAAAAAGCATTATAAAGTACAGTCAAGACTGTTTAATTTGAATTTGCTGGGACCACCCCAATGGGTTCGATTTAAGAGTTTGACATCCACTTTTAACAAGGGAGGCAATCGAATGAGTAATGAGTCATTATTTAATTCTTTATAGAATTATTTCCCTTTATAAGGAACAATTATATCAAGACCTCCGAATTTCTCCGTTATCTTACAATGAAGCCCACAGATTTAATCGGATTGTTAATCCTAATAAAGGCTGCCTTGAAAACATATAGTGTTTAGTCCTGCAAAAGACTGTATACATGTAGGTTTAGCGCTGAAAAAAACTGTTGATGAGTAGGTCTTGGTTTTAGCCCTGAAAAGGACTATTAGTAAAGTTTTAATTCTGAAAAGGGCTGTTGAGTAATCAACTTTTGACTCTGAAAATTATTAGAGGAAGCCATCACATAGTCTGTGAGGTTGTCTATATAATTATAGAGGGAGTCAACCTGATGCAAAGAAAAAAGAAATATCCACCCCAGAGCAGGTTGAAAGGCATAGAATAACCCAACCCAGCGAAAAGAAAAGAACGAGCATGATATAGAATCTGGTCTATCCCATCACAGTGCTACTACAACCAATACAGTGATCATAAGACAGGCACAATGTCCTGTTATAGTGTTGCCGACACACTTATATGTACCACACAGTTAGTCTGTGACATGCACACGTGTAGGCTCTTCTGGAAAGCTTGATTATTGATCGCTTTGCTCAGCAGGGCTGGCCTCCATATGCTGCCCAGCACTTCCCACCCCCACCCCTGCTGAACACACAAAGGCTTACATGTATTTAATTAGGCCGGGGGGGGGAGGGGGGGGGCCTCGTGGTTCACACTCATTACATGTAAGTTCAATCTCTAATCCCTCATACCTCATCCGCAACACTGTCTCCTGTGTTTTTCGCATTGAGTGGAAACCAAGTAAGAGGACAAAAGCCGATGTTTTACATTTGTGGTGGCACTGATGGGTTTGATTTAAAGGAAACTCGAGGTGATAGCTTCTAGTTATGGGAGCGAGAGGCATTTCATAGGCACAAAAAAGAAAAAAAATATCTACTACATGTATTTTATTTTTTATTTGAATTATCAGAAATTTTGGATAATCATAGTTTGATTTGAGGGGACTCGACTGTAGGAAAACTTCAGTTTATATTGTTATTTGAAACATGTGAAATTAAGGGGGAGGGATATTTGGTTTATGAAAATAAGGGATCGGGATGAAATATCAAAATCTTTTTTTTTGTTTTTGTTTTGTTTTATTAGACCTCTTCAGGTATGAAAAAAATAGTTGGGACCAGAGATATTATTTTGCTTTCTGCCCCCAAACAGCACCAAAGTGGCACATCTGTTCAACTTCATTTGTAATTTTCTCAAAATGTATGTTTTTTTTTAAACTTCTTTCACTAACTTTTTTTTGTATTTCTGAACCATTCTCTTCAAATTTGAATTTATATCCCTTATAGCATATGTTTCAAGTATGCATTCTTTTTCTGAATTTTGTTCTTGTTTTCAAGAAAAAATTGAATATTTGGTGGAAAATTAAGACATGTAAACATGTCAACACATGTGTAAAATTTATGTGAGATTATATGATCTATGGACAATATGTATACAGTGGAATCTGTGAGAAGTCAAACCGTTTAAAGTAAACTCTCGGTTAAAGTTAACATGCACTGGTGGTCCTGTTTTTTTCCCTCTATATTTTTTTAGTCTTGTCTCTTATAATGTCAACACCTTTAGAGGCTGAACTCACTTAAAGTCAACTCCAAATGGCCCATGCCGGCCGACTGACAGCCATATATTATGAATAAGAGAAAAAAAAGTCAGACAGAGAGGCAGAAACGCCTTGTTAACGACACGCTAGATAGTCTGTGGGCCTGTTGCTGTATTGAGAAGATGTTTGGCTCTCTTCACCTGTCTCGTGTTGACGGTAATACACAAACACACACCTACACAGCAGCTTCACACTTGCGCTCCTCGCCCTTCTCACTTTCGTCTGCGGATGGTCAGTATAAATGATCACTGATTGCCTTGCCACTGACATGCCATTCTGTGATTCGCCCTCTTTGCTTGCCTTGCGTTAGCGAAGATACAGTACTCCCACTTGGCTGTGAACCCTACTTGTTGACACTCACACTTAGAGACAGTGCAGACAGGAGCTGCGCCAGATTTAATTTCAGTCATGTCTTTTGGTCACGCAACATGTAATACTGAGATAACCACCCAGAAGAAGATTGGAAATGCGCTTGCTGTGACTAGTCAACCTATTATCGTCAACCCCATGATCAGAATATCTGTAAAGGGTATAATCCAATAAATATACAACATATTTTGACCTCCTGTGCCTACCAGAGATTGTGTCCCCTGAAATTGGATAACCTTGCTTAAAGTCAACTTCGCTAAAAGTAAAAGTTGACATTTTTTCTCGGTCCCGAGAGGTTGATTTCAAGTGGATTCGACTGTATTTTTATGTAGAGCTATTTCAATTAAGTACAAAATTTGAAAGGACTACACTCAATACAGTCTTATGCTTTTGAAAGCTGCTAAGTTTCAATTGACAAAATCCAATATGACAACATTATCTTGACCACCTGACAAAACAAAAATCGTCCACCCATTTCTTCTAATTTGAACATGGTGAATTTATTTTCGAAATTTATAATTTTTAAAAAAAGTTCAGGCATTAAAAAAAATCACTCATGAACCCTCTCTCCCCCTCCCCATTATTCTGAAAATTCAGTGTGATAATGTTTTCACACATTTTTTTTGTTTCATGAGTTTTCGAAATAAAAGGAAAAAAGTAACTGCACAGCAGAGGGAAGTAACTTACCAGGCTGAAAAAAAAAAAAAAAACGGCTTTTTGCAACATAGCTGTCGTCAAATGTTTTCTAACAATATGGTGCTTTCACTTTACTGTCAAGTCTTCCATCCATTTTTATTATTTTAAAATAAGAATCAAGTATCAGTTCAAGTCCTATGTTCCTTATGAAATCAGTAATGATTTATGATCTTTGTATCATGTATTGATCTTGATAATGATAATTATGTATATGCTTGTTTTTTTTTTTTTTCACTACATCTATTTGAAGTGCATTATATTTAATATTTATTTATTTATACTTATGTAGAGAGAGCATAGAAATAAGTATGTACTTATATCTGTCTGTTGTGCATGATGTTTAAAATAACTGTTGTTATGTTAAGACGATATATCCGGAACTTGGGAACAACGTGAAGGCAGTAAAATGAATAGTCATGCTTTTTTTTAATAGGAAATGCTCATTTTCTTTACTACATGTACAAAATGAATTAAATACATTATCATGATAATGAACCTTCCATTACTCAATTAAGGAGTTAATTCCACATGCATCAACAGTGACCTCGAGAACTTCGACCATAAACTTTATCTAAGGCAGTTTTGGTGGTTGAACTGTATTCGCATATATACATGTATATATCGTCACCGTCCAGCAACATAGTCGTATCCGACATTTTTAGAATTTTACAGGAGGAAGAAAAAACTGCATTAAACTTATAGATGACAACATACCGGGCTGAAAATTGCAGTGACGATTGTTTTCAAGTGTATCTACATCGTGTATGGATTTCTAGTTAAAATTATGGGATG
>JBCAUA010074371.1:0-10933 GCA_038406235.1 Peronia verruculata
CCTAAGAACCCGTTCGCCTAAGAACCCGCTTTTTTCTGTCTCCCAACGACCGGGTTCTTAGGCGGAGACCACTGTATATGTATAAGTTGCATTTAAGGGGATGAGAAATTTATTATAAACTGCATGTTACTTTTATTCTTCTCATCATAATTTTTCTCACAGTTCTCATATTTCATGTGTTTAAAAAAAAAAGAGAATAAAAGTGATTTTATTTATTTGGTTATTTTAATTTTTTATATTATTATTATTATTATTATTATTATTATTATGTTATTTATTATTATTATTTTACAATGCTTATTTATATAATGTGTGGTGAAAGAAAGTATTTTGGCTAACTGAAGATATAGTTCATTGTCATATCAGATAGACCAACAAGGCATCATCACCTATCCTATGATTATGGTTTCAATTCATGGCTTATTCTGGAAATTTTTATTGAATTTAATAATTTGATATGGTTTATTGCCTGAGTCAGGAACAGCTTTTACTTCCACTCAGTCTATTACACATTTTTTATGGGAAAAAGCCTCTGCTTCTTTCTAATGATTTGATCTGTGGAAAGTGAGTGATATTGGACTTTTAACGCTAAAAGTGTAAAGAGGCCAATGTACTGAGATTTTCCATGAACTATTTTCCAATTGCATAAGCAGCAACAGAGTCCTCATCTTATAGACCTGTAATCTTATTTTGTAAACTTAGACATTCATCATTATGGAATTATGGACCTCTTAGTAGTTTTGTTTGACACTTATATTTTAAAAATGGGAAAGAGCTTGAAAAAGACATAGCCTACATGTATATCATAGGCATGTTTATCTGAATTATCTATTTCTTGTTTCTTTAATGGGGATTCATTGAACTTGTGCTTGTTTGTTTGTTTATTGGTATCATTAACGGTAATCAGCATTCCTCATTAAGGACCTTATTTTGACTTCAAAATGTACTATAAGTTTCATACTTACTGACATATTCTTACATATCAATGAATTTGTTGACAATGTCAACTGCTGGCAGGAGGAATGATCTCAAACATTCAAGGTGAATGTCTCAACCCGAAAAAAGTCTCATAGTAGTCATAGCCCTTGTAGAGGGCCCAGTATTCAGTTTTTAAATGGGAGAAAGTGTGTGTGGGTGGAGGGGGAGGGAGCATTTGCCGCAGTGGCAAAGCATTACAGGTTTACTCTCCTATTGACAGGATGAAAACAAGACTGCACTGTGTTCGGAGGATATCCCACTGTCCAGTCAGCTACTGCCAGCATATTTGGATAACACTCTGTTTCTATGGATGCCAGTAGTTTTCTTCTGGGGAGTTATTCCCCTTTGCTTGTTTCATCATGTGTTGCACAGCAAACCGGTGAAAAATTATGGAATACTGCCCCAGATCAAGATGGTATTTTCTTCCTTCCTTTTCCTTTCTAAAAAAATTATTTTATATTTTTTGTCTGGTCTCTTGACCACGGCATAAAAATAGTATATGATGCATTAAGTATGTTGTCTGATACTTGTGTCAGCTCACATTGCTTTTTTCTGTTCTTCCATTTTGCTGTAGCAATTTATGAAATTAGGAAAATTGAGAAGAAATGAAGATAGAGAGATTGTAAAAGAGAGAATTGAAAGAGTAAGAGAAGGAAAAAAGAAGATATGGAGAGAAAGAAGGTGGACAAATATGAAGAGAAAAAAATAGGAAATGATATAATAGGATGATACTTTTTCATCCACACAGACACATGGTTTTGTCATAATAGAGTGTGTATCAATTGTTTTGAACATTTGTGAAATCATTAAGAATCACTATTCCTCATAAATTAAGTCAGTTAATTCATAATGTAACATGATGTCCATATCAAATGGGTAATCACTAGGCCTATTATCTTACTGACACATATACTGTTATTTTGTCTCAATGAATTACAAAAATGTTTCATATGCAGGCTTAAGCCTGAATGACTCACTGTAGAATAAGTCTTTTTACTTTTGCATTTGTTTTGATTTGCACATGTAGTGTTTGATTGTTATCTTTGTAATACTCAGGGCATTCTTGTAAATATAAATCTGCAGAAAATGATAATTTATAATTGATATGTAAAGAACGAGTTGTGTGTTCTCTAAGTTAAGCAATCTTATATGTTTTATGTATGGTTCAAATAAGTCTGTGATTGCTTTTCTTATGCTCAGTCACCTTATCTTATGTTTCATTCTGTTGCATATATCACATATATTTGTTGCCAGTTTAAAATTCACAATTTTGTTTTGTCTCCCAGGGCATTGCCATCTTTTTAGCTGTGCTGGCTGTTTTCCAGTTGTGGACTCAGAGCAATGACTGTGAATGGTTGGCTGATAGTCAGGCAATTATTCACATAGACTGGGCAAGACTAGGCACATATGTAAGTGTCAAACTCATTTTGTTTCAGGACAAAAATAACAGACAATCACTACTTGTATTGTTTCAAATTGTTTCAGTTTTTTTGTTTTTTTTTCTGTAAAATATCTTAGAAGATTGTTTCCAATGAAATTTTCAGTTCTGAACTAGATCTATATGTTGTTATTGTTTTTCTTTCTTGCTGTTGGTGTAATAGTTCAGATGTCTTTCTTCTTTAGCAGTTAGATAGAGCAACTTATTTATTTCAAATCATAGCCTAATAGATTTTTAACCCATCAATTCGTTCTTTAGCATCAGTCTTGAATCCATCTGAAAATTGTTTGTATTGGTATTATTAATATTGCTGTGATAAACCGGTAGTGCTTCTAATTTTTTTCATATTTCTCTGAAGACAACATATTGAACATTAAAAACCATAGATGTACATGTTTTTCTTTTGTACTGTTACTTACATTTTATTGGGTCCAAACAGGCTTTGGTTGCAATGGTGCTGAAGCTGGAAAAAAACAGAGGATATGATTTTTCAACTCCTCTTTTTCTTTTCTGGCTGCTTATGGTGATTTCAGCTTCTAGTTCTATGTATATTGCTTTCACAGATGAGGTAATGAATCAATATATACATAAGATTTAATATCCTGGCTAGATATTTATGTGTGATAGAATGAGTAATGAACAGATTCATGAAGGCATAGGGAAGATCATTTTATGATATGGAAATACAGAAAAACAATATAGTAGATGTGCTGTCATCAGTGTATCAAATCTTTTTAATAGTCAGATACAAATATTACCATTTTTATTTTAAATAGCCCAGTATTATTTGTTTTGTAAATGTCTCATGATAATGTGTTGCACCTAGGGCAAAAAAGTCGAAGGTTGCGTTGGATGATTTTGAACTGTGGGCATTTTTAACTATTGTCCAACTTGAATACCATTTTTTTTTTTCAAAACACAAAAATCTAACCTTTTTTTAATGTGAAAAAACAAAAATGGTTTCTGAATTGGAAAACAGTTAAAACCAGGCATATCTTGAAATCGCTCAGCGTGACCTCTGACTCATTTGCCCCAGGCACAAGACACATAATGTGAAAACAAAGATACAGTCAAGATTAGTGCCCCAGCATGGAGAAAGCATTTTACATCTCACAAGGATTTGTGAAAATAAAGTACATGCCTTTATTGTCATAGTTATCATGATTTATCACTGTTATAGTTGCAATGATATTGTTTATTTTCTGATTATATGTTCATATATAGGTATCTTAAGAAGATTGACATGAAAAGAGAGTTTAAGGCTTCAAACTAATGATAATTTTTGGGGGCACATTTTCCACTATGAACCAAGAAAGCTTATATTTCCATATCCAGTGAAACATTATTGTCAGACTCACTGCTTTTATTGGCTTGTAAAATGAATTTGATCTCTTCATTTAATTCATATATATTTAGGTGTATATTTATGCCGCATTAAAATTAAAGCACTAGCCAGATATTTGATCTTTAAACTGTCATATTTGTCATTGTATTAAGCTTTACGTCAGTGACCGCAGCAATTTTGCTGTTGAAGTTGGGTCCATGATAGGAGTTCTGATGCAGCTTTTTCTGTCAAGCTATTCCCAACAATTCAGTGGAGAGGATGGCAAGGTATAAATGACTGTTTGAGAATGAGTCTCACAGATTCTCTTAGTTTTCCTATCATGTGAAAGTAAAAGAGAGGAAGTAAACAGAGAGTTAAAGAAAGAGAGAGATAGAGAAAGAGAGGCAGTATCAGATAGGGTGTTCATCAAGACATTGCACTGCAGCCAAAGTGATTCTATTTCTCTTTTTTTGGTTTTACACTTTATCATACTTTATTCCATTACATTATTTTGTCCAAAAGCAAGCCAGCATTCCAGTTCAGCTTGTAGAATATAACAATAGTCAAAGGATTGTAACCAAGAATGAATCAAAATAGCTGTTGAGATCTCAAGGGATGAATGCTTTTAGCAGGTTAGGACCAGCTTTTTTGCTTGTATTTCATCAGCACAGATCAGACACCAATATTTAAATAGTCAAATATATTTTGTTTTTAATCATTGTTGTTTGGTGATATTTAAAAGTTTATAACAATATGAAATTACCTAAATGTTATTCTTATTTGATGATTTTAGATTATTGGTTTATTATTTAGCTTCTTTTTTTTTTTTTTTTGCAGTGAAGCAGTTGAAGAAGAACTGTTTAATAGTTGTTAAGCTTTGGTGGGTTAATCTTGCTACTATCAAGATTTTTTAATCTCTGAGGCATTCTTACTGTTTCTTTTCGCATCTGAGTTATTTTCATACATGGTTAGTTTTCTGACATTTTTTAATTCATTTTGCTGTCTTTTGCTCCTATCCATGACAGAACATTAATCCAGAGGACAAAGCATCTTTTATAAGTTGGCTTTTTTATGACTGGATTGTGCTGTAAGTAATCCGGTCAATAAAAGTTAATTTCCTAGTTCAGCCATTGACTTTGTTCTGCCCAAGGATATTGTAGTTATGTCTGAGATCAGTTTTCAAAACTAGTTATTAAGAATAAGGTCTATGAAAATAAAGAAATTTTGCCACTTATATTTTTTTTGTTTAATTTTCAAAATGCCTTATTTAAGAAAATTGCATTACTTTCCTGCTCTGTGTTGATATTGCACTACACAGAAATCAGTCTCTTTAAAATATTTGTCATATAATGTGAGGCCTATATGTTGTGTAAAATGAATCTTTTTCTTCCTGCTTTTTTTTTCCCTGAGTTTAGTGTTGTGAGAAAACGCTATGATGGAAACTTAGAGGAATCAGACTGTCCCAAAATCAGCATAAAAGATCAGTGCCAGACAATTTATCCAGCATTTGACCATGCCTGGAGACAGGAAAAGTTCAGATGCCAACAATGGATAAAAACTCAGCGGTAGGTTTGCATAAAATCTTTATTCTTTATTTTGAAAAATATCATAATGAGGTATTTTTATTTGCTATTTTAAAAAAGAGTAACTATTCCAGTTTCACGTAGTGATTGTGTGAACCGCATCTTAAAACTGTGCAAATTCTTTTCTTTCAACCAGAATCAGTTGTAATAATTTACAAATCACTCACACTGTTTTAACTTTGGTGTTATACATACTTTTTAAATGAGTCTGCAATTGCATCTAGTGATCAGAATTGAAAGAATGCTTTACTCATGTATTCAACCAAGGAAACTTTGATGAACATCATATTTATAAGATGAAATGTCAGAGTGAGATGCATTACAATTGAAACTGGCATTTTCAGAGTGAAAGACATCAAATCTAGTTTGAATCAGGCATCAGACGGAGAGACAGATGACACATCTGGAAAGCTTTCGAAAGAAACAAAGGGAAATGTTGAAAAGAAGCCAGTCTTATTCCTTGCCTTGCTGAGGGCATTTGGTCTGAGATTTTTTACTCATCAGGTAAGAAAGGAAAAAAAAAGAAAAGAACTTAAATTCTTTTGCTGCCACCAGGGTGATTTTTTATGTCTTTCAATGTGTTTGATATGACCTCAAAGTCAATGAATTGGCTCCTCCTTTTTGTGTGGAGACAATTGCATGACCAAAATATCAGTACAAGTCATGACTCACTGATGGACCTATTCATGGTTATTTTTCCAAGTTATGTCATTTGAATAACAAGATTATTTTTCATTACGAACATGTTTGATTCCAAAACTTTGTGTAATTACCTTTCAGTGTATATGGTATGTTTTCTAGTATGACAGAAATGCATTCATCAAAACTGTTCTGCTGGCATCATCTTTAAGAATTCTGTGGCAGTTTACAGTTTTGTTATGTAGTTATTTATTATGGTAGTCTAAAGATGGGCACAGTTTATGGCCATGGCATCAAAGGGCTTAATAGAGTAGTCTCTTTCCATATAAGCATATAGTTTCACTCGTTCACTGCCAGGATCTCTGGCCGCTCATTCTGTTGTCTTTTGCATATTAAATTCTGTGACTTTCATGGATAGTTCAACTCCAGATTCAATCATGATTTCTGAGTTATGAGCTTGATTTCTGATTGTTAGGTCTGTGAGTTTGAGACTATTTTCAAAAGTTGTCAGCTCATGCTTTGGATAGTGGAAGACTTAAAATGTTTTGTAAATTTATAATTTATCTTCTTTAGAATTGTCTCAGTCCCCTGAAAAAGTCATATCTGATTTATCATGTTATTTACATGGATATTTTTCTTCTTAAAAAACTAAAACTGTCATAAGTAGTGTCTCAGAGCCAGTCAGAATAAGCCACAAGTCTGTGGACTTGAACAAAGACATTCAATCTGGAATGTGATAGAAGTGGCCTGACGTCGATTTTTTTTTTTTTTTTGTACTGCAGAAATTGAAAGAACATTCATATCTGAATCTGAAAATAGTTCTCTTATGGGCATATTATAACTTCATGTACATCAGGATGTCCTGAGCTAAAATTTAGATTTATGTTCTGAAAAGTTCATTTTTGACAACTTTTCTCCCGATTTTTAGCTGGCACTGATAGCATACCCTCTGTCTCTTCAATGTGCAAAACCTCTGACTCCACCTGTTAGCTCAAAAATGTTTTGTCCACGTGGAAGAATGTGAATTAAGGTTTTATTTGAGGGTGATATATCACTTTGGTGGAACAACGACCTAATGCTTATTTTGATTGGCTGCAAGACATGTTTTTTAAAATCTAACAGTCTCTTAATCAATTTGAAAATCCAATTTGTTTTATGTTACAGCTACTTCTGTTTTTACTTGACATGAGTGTTTTCCTGGATCCTTTACTTCAGGAGTAAGTGGCATTATATCACATTCATAATTCCAAATTTTCATCACTTCATCTCTAAGCCTGGTCGCACTTGGACTCAATTGTCTATCAAATGAAGATCAGAATAATTCTTCAATTGGTTTAAAACATCATCTGTGCTTTTACTGTGATTTCATGTTCTCCTGTTTATATACAATCAATATATATCTATTTCATAAAGATATAAAATTTTCAATGCGAAAATTCAAAATGTGGAAGAAATGTATTGAAATGTTATTTACTGAAAAATGACAAATTCATTAAAAAAAAACTAAAACTTTCTGTGTGTGTGAGGTTTTACATTGAATTATTTATGTATGAGGTTTTATGGAGTTCCAAGGAAATTTGTGGAAGTGTAATTACTTTGAAATTTGGCATCATATTTATAGGTCAGTATGGCAGCATTGTCATAACAATCCTAGCATAAACTGAACTTTTCAGCTGTTTTGTACTAACTTTGACATACTTAATTTAGTTGTAAAGGTTAAAAACATCTCACATTTGAAAGAAAAAAAAATCAGGACCAGGTCTCTCCAAAGACCCTTATGTTTACTATAAAATTAATAGGTACATAGAGATGAAGGGATAAAAAAAAAATATGTCAAATCAGTATTCCAATCCCAAAAAAATTTTAGGCATGTTATTGACGTTCCACAACAAACAGATGAGACTGAGGCTATTGATCACCAGATATGAGCACTGAGTGAAATGAATTGAGATTGAAGGATATTGAAAGCATTTTCATACTGTGAAAATAAGAAAAAACATTTTTAACATATATTGATAGTTGAACTTCTTTTGACATATAGATGTGAGAATTGTATTTTTGCATTTTCACTTACTACTATTTAAATACATTAATTTCATTGCATTTCATTTTGAGACTCATTTTCGGCAAGTTTCCTATAAGTATAATTTTCACCATCATTCAACAGAGATTGCTTATATACAGAACATATTTTTGTGTGAATTGTGCTTTCATTAAAAAGTTTTATTGTGACATATGTATTTATTTTTACATTCTTGAAAGTTCTTTATGTCAGATATTACAAGCATTTTCTCCTCATCAAAGTCCCATTACTGATTAATATAATAACACTTTTCTTAACTATCATCATGAAATGTTTTGCTCTATATTGCAAGTGATTAATTAAGAGGATGCTGTTTTTCTTCAGGCAGTTGATGTTATATCTTGAGGACAGAAAAGGTGATCCTTTCCAGCATGGTGGGTTGGTGGTCATTGCTTTGTTCTTGGTCAGCATACTCAGAGAATTAGGTTACCATCATGTCTGGAATAATAATGACCGACTGCAGAGACACATTGATATGTCCTTGAGGATGATGATATTTAAAAAGGTCAGTTTTTTGTTTTTGCTGCTGCCATTGTTGTCATTAGAATATTTTGAATAGATGAGTAATAAATATGTAATTTAATTCATTAACTAATTAATCATTCAATTAATAGTCTTAGCAATAAACAGTCACTGTGTGCCAGTCATTTAGTCCCTCCTGATACAAGGAAATACTTTCTTTTATAACAGACTTTTGAAACAAAGCAAATCTTAAATGATCTTTCCTTGTTCAATGCTTAAATAAACACACACAGATAAACACACTGCAAATCTGGATCATAATGAAATGTGAGTGCGTGTGTGTGTGTGTGTGTATGGAGGTAGTTATTAATGATGAACTATTTGTTGTTAATGCATGTGTTATTGTAAAGCGCCTTGGAGCTTTGCATAGGCGCTTAATAAATGTACTATATTATTATTATTATTATCTGTGCCGTGCGGTATGATAGGGAGCAGATGACACCAGGGCCATTTAGCACATCTATTTACCAACTGTGACGACACAAAGCCTACAAAATGCAGAACCTTGGAAATATTACTGATTTCTGTCTCAAACCCAAGCTATATCTAGACAGTTTTTTTTAAAAACCAGCTATATTTTGCCATTGCCAGATTAGAGGCGCTCGCCAAATGTTAATGTCCGCCAAGAGAAAAACGTTGGTTCAGAGAATTTGACTCTTAATATTATTGTCCTCAGTCTTTGATTCATTTCTTCCCCCACGAAGATAGATCGCTAATCAGCACTTATTGCACTGGTGCGTAAAATGTTATGCAGTTCTATAGCAAAGACCATGAAAACGGCAGCATGCAACTAAGCCCGTATTCATTCATCGAAGAAAAAGCAACAATTTCATTCATTCGGGGATTTTCAGGGATTAAGAGCTTTAAGCGCTAAGCTTCTCTCATGTTCATATTGCTTTCCGTTACTGGATAAAGGTTCGCCCGGGGAGGTCTTAATAATAATTCACTGATGAGCTGTTTCGCCATTTTCATGAAAATAAAGATTTTGAAATCCGTGTTCTTGTTGTCCAGAGAATAATGTCATCTAACTCTTACATTGTCAGGACGAGAATTATTAGAATTTCGAAAAATCAAATTAACCGTCCAAATTTGGATAGTGCGGCTTTTGTTCGATATTTTCCCAGAGGAATGGCTGCTTGACTTTCAACAGCTCATATCGCTTTCTGATTTTGAAACAGGAGTGACAATGAATTGTTTAAATTATCTTGCAGCGCAAGGGTTAAAGTCCATTTTTCAATTCATTTTAAACAAAAAGAAAACCTTATCCACAGAGATCAGATTTAATAGAAGCTAATTGCCTACCAGACGTCGCGTCGCGTAACAATTTAAAGACTAGTTTTACAAGTGGGTAACATGAATCTTGTATGAACTGAACTGTAAGTTTAATTCGGGCATTGTTCTGTTAAATGTTTCGTTCTCCATTTTCGGTTAAAAACTACCTTGTTCAAGTCACTTTTGTCTTGTCAAAACATGTCCATTGTCATTTTTATGAGAAACATCACGATAAGAGAGACTGTCCTTTTTTGGAAATTATGCACCGAAACAGACATTGGCTTGTTCTCTTTGCAATCTTTTAAACAGATTTTATTTTTAACTTTATGGGATATATAATGTATTTTTACTGAGATTAGCAAATTGTCTGAAAATGTGGCCCAGGTGCTCTATGTCCTGAGTCTTCAACTATAGATGAAGTAAATCTATCACTTAAATAATCACTTATTAATACAGGGACAACAGGTAGTGATAGAAAATCTTTCCCGTTTTCGATCACGATCCTCAAATATCTGGGGTTTATTTCAATCTTCTTTGCTTTTCCCCCTTTAATTCTTTTAAATCTCGTTTTGTATCTCTACCAAATTTTAATACACTGTATTCTTTATATTAATGATGTCAATGTCTCTGGCTCTAATTATGCATTAAATATTAGAAAAATGTTAATGTCCTTCATTTTGTCAACGTTGTTCTTTTTTTATGTTGAGACTTATAATTATGGGGCAAGCAAATATTTTCATGAAAATATCTGAACAAATCTCTATTTCAAAACGTATAATTTAAACAAGAAAGAATTAATGAGGTGGTAAAGAGTGTACAGAAAGCTGCGAAACCATAGTGGCAGAGGCGAGAATTGAATCCATTTGTATTAATGCTATTATTATTACAGACAAAGAATTACACATAGAGGCCGTTATAAGTTTTTAGAACTGACCTTTTCCTGAAATCCTTAATTTTACATCGATCCTCAAAGATTTACAGAACACGTATCGACAACATATCAAGATAGTAATGACAACGCGCGCACACACACACACACACACACACACACACACACACACACACACACACACACACACACACACACACACACA
>JBCAUA010074393.1:0-10933 GCA_038406235.1 Peronia verruculata
CCCCCCCCCCCCCCCCCCCCCCCCCCCCCCCCCCCCCCCCCCCCCCCCCCCCCCCCCCCCCCCCCCCCCCCAACTCTTTTGCCCTTTTGCTTGAAAAGTATGTTACGAAAATGTTTTTTTTTTTTTTTTGTTGTGTAGGGCTTTTCTCGATGTAATTTTTAGTTTTTCGTTTTGTTTTGTTTTTTTTTTAAGCTCAATCTTTCAAATCACATGAAGAGCCGACTTTTTGTTTCTTATATTCACTGCTCGCTCAATACCGTTTGTGCCTTAAAAAACAAACAATTAGGCTGGTATGAAAATAACTCCCATTTGTTAGGTAGATTCAAATGGGAGAAGATAGCTGGAAAAACAGAAACGTCGGAATATAAGGACAGACGATGCCAGTGTCCGAGATAGAGGGGCCAAAAGCTGCTGGGCAAGGAAATCATTATGGGTTACAGGTGGAGAAAAAAAAGTGTCTGGGTCGTTTCCTCGGCTTGCAAAGTGCGCATCAACAAATTTGGTAATAGTTCTGTTCAGGGCACAACAGCCGCGAAAATATGGTGAAAACCTGTCCTTTCACCGCTCGGCGCCAGTCTTCACCAGCACCCATATCCAACCGTCTGTCGCTTCCAGTGATAAAAGAGACCCCCACTTCCCAGTATGAAATAACCCGCCAACATAATTATGAAGCGTTCCCGCACCACAATCCGCTGTTGTTGACGACACAATATAGACTTAGCTTCTCATGTCGGGTGTTCCAAAATCAAATTTTGCTTCGGCTAATTCTTGCGTCCAGTCTGGTCTGAATTTCACCTTCTTTGTTGACCAGCTGTGTGGGCTGTTGGTGCAATTCGGGGCTAAGTTGTTGGTGATCTAGACTAATTTATACAGGGGGGTCCAACTGTCTAAGAAGCAGCCACTGTACAGAGACACAGAAAAGCAGGAAAAACGAAATCACCCAAATCTATACTCAAGTCTTGTAGTGTAAGATTGAAACAGTGAATAAGACAGAAAAAATAAAATAAAACATCCTATCATTCCTACCATGGGTCAAACAGGGATTACATACGATTATCTCTGCATTCATGATACACCAGGGGCCTTTTTCGAATGCTTTTACACTAAAAAGTACTTTGTGTGTCAATGAAAATGACACAGAAACAGATAATATTTTTTTTAGGGACAGCCCATTTTATTTTCAACATTAAGATATGATATATAAGTTCCACTGATCCTATCGACTAGAAGCTATGGATTTCGTCGTTCTGAAATGTGGAACAAAATCATAATGAAATCAGAACTGTCTGCCTTCATAAATGAACAAATTATTTTAAATAATTATTCCTCCTATATAATTATATAATGTGTAGCTGACCAGATTTTATGTTGCTGTTTTTGTAAAGAAGAAGACAACAGTTTCAGCATGGGCCGTGTTCTCCTTACACTACCTTACTTTAGTCTAAGGCAACAGACATGATATTCTCCTGTTTCCAAGTTCCCTTTCTTAAGGAAGAAGCAGATTTCCCCCCCCCCCCCTCTTTCTTGGCCTCCCTTTTCGCCATCAAATTTGATTACGCCAACGCTGGCAAGAGGCTCGAGTGCTAAGCGAGACAGAGCGCGTGAATATTTGATGGCCTCAAGAAGCCGAGGATGAGAAAAACATCTTGTTCATGACATCACAGCCTTGATTATTTACATTTTGGTCGTCTTGGCGGGAGGAGGGATAAATAAGTGATGAAGGGAGGAGTAGCAAGCTATACGAAGCTTGTTGAAACAAACAACACCATTCCTGTCCAAAAGGGGACCAGAGCGGTCCTTTCCGCTTCCATTTTCTCTCACTGCCACCATTTTCTTGACGTCATCTGTCTATTCTTGTGCTTTAGTAATCGTGCTGTCTTCAGACATCAGCCTTGGGCAAGAGTTTTTCCGTGTTCTTTAAAAAAAAAAAAAAAAATCCTATAGATCCTTTCCACATTCGTGATTACTTACGTGTTTGGATGCGAATTTTTGGTGGGCAGACGCTGAAGCGAAACGTCATAAGTGAACGACCTATATCCCCTATGCTTATACATGTATTTTCTTTTCCTTCCCAATACATTCTCCTTCTTTAAACTCTATCTCTCTTTCTCTTATTTCTTTAAAAAAAAAATTTAAAAATTTTTTTATTTATTTACCCGTTATTATTTATGCGTTATAAAACAATTTAGTATTTATTGACATATTTATTATTTTATTTATATTTTTTATTATTTATCACTTATCTGTGCCTGCTGTCGGTATTCCATAAATCTTGCGGGGGGGAAGCGACAGTTATGTTGTCCTCAGTGATCTGATGGCACAGATTGGGATGATCTTACAGGATATAGTGCAGTGGAAGGACAGAAATATTTGTAACTTCACTAAACTCATCTCCATATTTTTAAAATCCCTCACTCAAATATATTCACCACGAATTTTGCTGGACTGTTTCGTAAATTTTCCACGTGATTTTTTTTGTTATTATTTTTTTTGTTCTCTGAACCTTTTTTTTTTTTTTTTAGATTATAATAGATTGTGTTTGATATTTTCAGCAGCGATATATGTAACAGCTCTGCCATGGAAATTTTCCATAAAATAAATTGTCTTCACGCGGCAGTTTGTGTGAGCGATTGATAGAAATTAGCTTTGATGATTTTCTTTTCTTTTCTTTCTTTTTTTTTTTTTTTTTAAATTATATTTTAGCTATATATTAGATATCCTATGTAAAGTATGAAAACATGTGTCGTTGCTATTTCCTAGTACTTATTTAAAAAAATATATATATATAAAAAAGAAAAAAATGCATGTATAATGCAAGTAAAAACCAATGAAAATGCAATAAAAATGTATTGCTTCAGTAATGAATGACCAACTCAGCCCTACGCAGAGTCTGATATCTTTCCCCAGCTGAATGCCCGGATGTTAAAAAATTATTCGTGGTTTTTCCAGTGAATCTCTTGGACTTGGTGATTTTAATATTTCGGGACCGATGATTTCTTTCTTTTTATTCATTCATAAAGATAGAGTGGGAGAAGAAGAAATAAAATGTAAAAAAAAAAAAAAAAGAAAAAGAAAAAAGGAAAAAGGCCAATAAGATAAGACATTTGAGTGGCAATGGAAAAAGGGCTGGTGGGGGGGGGGGGGGGGAATTGAAATGAAGAATGAAAGGAGAAGAATCTGGACATAGTGTAATTTAAAATCTCTTTATCTAAACAAGAAAAGATTCCTGAATATGATATTATGCCTTTTTATTTTTTTTTAAACCTTTGTTTTCTTTTTTTTATTTTTATCCATGATCGTGTTTTTGTTCTTATTTTTTAAACTTTTATTTGGTGGTTTGTTTGTTCATTTGTTTATTAAATTTGTCTGTTATTTATTTCTCTATTTATTTCTTTATAATTCTTTTTTTTTTCTCTCTCTCTCTCTCTCTATTTATTACCTGCAGGTCTCTAGTAAATAGCCTGCAAGGTTGAATTTAGATAGTTCTCCTGAGACTGCCTTTACAGTCTTTTTACCTCTGGTGTCGCACAAATCCAGCATTTTAATAATGTCTTTGTGCACTGCTGATCTGTACAGCTGTAATGATGAAGCTATTAAATAGCAATAAAAGTACAAAATCCATCTACGGCCATTGCCTTCGTCAATCACCATTTCCCCTCCTCCATGTTAACTTATTGTCATCTCTTTTGACCTCATAATCATGATCATCATCATCATTATTAGTGAGTGATTTTGTTCATCAGCGAATCCGCCGTGCACCGTTGCTCACCTTTGTTCAGGTAGACAAACAAACAATCTGGTGTTTCATGGCTCGTTGTCATGATAATGAACACTCTCTCTCTCTCTCTCTTTCTCTTTTCTCTCTCTCTCTCTCTCCCTCTCTCTTCTCTCTCTCTCTCTCTCTCTCTTTCTCTCTCTCTCTCTCTCCAAATGGATATTGTTTAAAAAAGAAATACAGAGAAGCAGAGAAAGAGAGGGGAAAAGAGAAAGAGAAAAGGGAGGGGGTAGAGAATATTAACACGAAGCCAAACTGGCCATAATTAAACATGCATTACAATGATAGTGTAAGTGTCGGGCAATGTAAGAGCACGAGGGCGAGAATTTCCCTCCTTTTCAAGAAAACAGCAGTGCCCATCAATAGGTAGCATAACTTTAATTGAAAAAAAAAAAAAAAGATAATACTAGATACGAATAATACAAGTTTAGGCCATCTCGATCGACTCTGATTCACATATGACCAGTTTATTTACAAGGTGTAGACTTTATAGATGTACAAACTATCTTTATCATGAACAAAAAATGTTCTATATTCTACACGGGCGGCAACTGATTTTTAAAAAAAAGGTATTAACAATAATCAAGGGACCTCGGTCTGAAACTGTACATTTAGCGAACTGAAATTTGCATAGAATGTTTACTCAGCGAGAGATGGAAAATGATGCTTCACAATCTTGGGCGTGTTAAAGTTCGGCTGTCAATATCCTCGTCAGCCAATTGCTTTGCATAGAAATAAATAAATAAGTAAATACACTATTTAAAATATTAATTAAGTAATTAATTCATTGAAGAAAAAGGAGCAAATTTGGGCCATATAATGAAAGAAACAGTCACAATTGCACCTCCCATCACAGGAGATAATGTCCACACTTATCATTAAGGCAATACATGAAGGTAGTCATCATGATATCTGTTCTGTAGATCTTGGAAGACCAGTAATGCTGTGGTTAGAGTGACGTATCAACTACAGTGCTCATAGCACAGGGGTGTCCAAAATGTTTTTAGTGAGGGCCAAAAACAAATAAATAAATAGATAAAATATAATAAAGGGCCGGGCCACACTCTAAAGAGTAGCCTGTAATTCAAGCCTAAAAAAAATAATAATAATAATAATAATAACAATAATAATAATAATAATAAAAGGAAGTAACCCATTATTTTATCAATGAAATTGACCATACAGAGTTTGTTAGACTCTTCTTGCAACTTCCACCATACCAGTTTGGATAAACCAAAATATGTTTAATCGGAAATCATGTGTCCGATCCCTAAAATTTGGTTTAAGCGTGTTCCACTGTCTTTTCAGAATTCGCTGCGGGCCAATATGAACTTGACCGCTGGCCACAGTTGGCCCTCGGGCAGTAGTTTGGACACCCTTGTCATAGCACATACTGTCAAAGCTAAGAAGAAAAAGAATCGGAAGACTGACTGTTCAAGGAATTGACCGACGCGGTGGCTGAAGGCCTGTCCTAGTGAGAAATAATGCTCTATATCCAAACAAGATAACCCCCTTTGGTGCATGCAACAAGTTAAGTCTGCCCTTTCCCAGTTGCTGAACGAGATAACAAGGCTGGCATGGAGGTGCTGCACCCGTGGTAATATCAGTCCTTTAGTAGAGTGATCACTAAACGGTACATTAGAATGAAAGGGTAGGACTGGCCATAATAATAATAATAATAATAAAAAAAAAAAGACCTACCTTAACAATTTGCATGCTATAATTATTAAAGAAGTGGGGTGTAGATTTTTAAGATATCTGTGAATCTGTCACTATGTTTCATATACTTCAGTGATCTTGGCGTTCATTGTAATCCTTTACACGGTGTGTCTTTGGCAGGGATGCAAATGTTGTGATTTTATGTATATCCATACAGCTGGAATCGAAGAAAATATCGAGCCTTTCCACTTTGAAGAATCACTTGTTCCGAAGACTGAGGCAGGGAGACAGTCCTCCACCCCCCCCCTCCCCCCTTTCCCCCCTACACACACACACAGAAAAATAATAGTAATAATGCCCGAGACTATTCGTCTGTAAATCGTGACACAAAGAATATAACAAGAACAATCTGTTGGTGTTGAGAGAGTTAATTATTGCCGTCTTATTATTGTTCGTCATCGGTTCTCATGCTGAGCTCATTAATGAACAAGAACAAGGGAACATTTACCAATCATAATTGAAAATGGAAGGTTCTCACTCTGTGTTCACAATAGGACCTAGAGAGTAGGTATTACCCCATATCAAGACACTGAGACCGGTACAGTCAGTTGATTATAGATTAATCTCTTGGACATTTTAAAACAGTGATTTTATCGTGGTCAGTTCAGCCCTCAGAATTATGATAACCTGCGTTATCTGCACCTCCACCACTACCACCGCCATCACCACTACCATCTACAGCAGTGGCAGCAGCAACGGCCATACTGGTTGCTAAGTACGCGTCCATCATGTCTTCGTTCCTCCGGTTGGTCTCTGCATTTCTTCGGTTGATTCTCTCCCTTTCCTTATCTCTGGGCGGTTCGCGGAGGGAGGTCCTGCTAGTCGATTCCGTTGATTTATCGTCAGTCAGTCCTAGTGTGTTGAAAATCATATTGGTTACCAGATGAGAATCGATCCCACTGACAATCTCATTCTTGTACTCTTCATGAGCCGCGTTCACAGCAGCCCTGTGCCGCTCATTATCATAGTACGCTCCGTTCCGACGATTCCATTCGTTGCCTCTTCTACTGGAACTTTCAATGTATTCACCAGCTTCGACGTCTCTCTCCCTGACCGGAGACATCTCTTGAAGTTCGGTATCTCCACATCCACAGATTACTGGAGCTTTAGCTGAGGGCGAGGTTTTATCACTAGGACGTACCTTGGCCCCGCCAACCTTTCTCAAGTTGTAGTCATGGGGTTTGAAGTCATAATCCTTCCCAACGTAACCTTTCTGTGGATTGGCTGGATCCGGACTCCCTGACATGTCCAGAACAAGGTCCAGTGCGTGGTCCAACGAACGTTGGTCGGCCAGGTTCATTTCCCAGGTGGATGTACTTTGCCTGTCAGGTGCAAAAGAGTGGACAGGTGTGGTGCTGGGGATGGTGGCCAGATCGATACATTTCAGCCTAATGTCCTCCACGTCCCAGGACTGACTGAACGATTCTATTTTATCCCTGAGCTGAGCTTCAAATCTGAAAGATCGATACAGAAAAAAAAAAACGACTATCAAATTGGCCTCTTCAGGGCTACAAATCTTAACTGTGAATTAAAATTAAAGCTACTGATAATGTTTTATACTCACTGGACTAAGAACAAGTCATCTTGAAATATAACATAAAGAATTATAGACTTGTTCTCCCATATTGATATATAAACACACAGCCATACTTGAGTCTCATATTGTAAGAAAAACAAGTCAATACATGGCAACCTCACTAGAAAAACTGATATTCGTAGAAATGGCATAGATCTTCAAAGTACCTGCTTTAATATCTATACGATCATACTGATTACCAGGTCCACGCCTTTAGCTCCAAACCAACTTGAGATGTCTGCTGTTACCTTACTAAGAGTTCTTGGATTTCTGTTCAAATTCTTTGTTAACTTTTTGAAAATAACCACATAATGAAATACACGATGTTTTTCGGCTGTCCCCATTGGCACGACAAAACAATCATACAATGTCCTTACGAATGTGCACCCTTTGGTTTTAAAGCTATACCATTTCATCTACTCTTCGGTACTATAAATCTGTAACGAAACCGATAAAAGGCTTATGGATTCGTAAACTAATGAAGTAATCCATATGAACTTTGGCACACAACATTGTTGCATTATGATCTGCCTTTCTACTTAAATGACGTTGAAAAAAAGCTTACTATGACGTTATTCTAAAACGGTCATAATAATTGAATAATAAACTCACGAGAGTGTTTGATCCGAATTGTACGTTCGATAACATAACGCATTCATAACATCAAAGCACGTTTTCTTTGAGTAACATTCAGTTTAATCATACATAATACCAGCATCGAGGTGTACACACTCGTCATACACTTTAAGTCGCAGGCAGTTTATTGGTTTGACCAAAATGATCTCTCATGAAGATCGTGGATTTTCTTCTTGTATCTTATATTAATTTGTCCTGCCTACGTTTACAGCCCAGTTTATCGTGGCTCATTTTATTGCGCCTTATGATATTGTGTTTTACGGTTGTATATAATGTCGTTTCATTTGAGGGTGTCTTTCAGAATCGGCGACGGTAAAGTTATGAAACAGCTGACAGATTATTTCATTGTAACCTCTCACATTCGTCCGGCGGTCAGTCAGAATGAGTCGTTATTCACTAGACGTGAGCAGTGAGGTCAGAGGTTGAATGTGATAAAAAGTGGTCGAATATCGATGTCTTAAACTGTGTAAACTGGAAGAACATTCATCTCTGAAAATGAATTCATACGCACAGAATATAACTATAGTGACGGACTTTAAAAACGCAACACATGAAAATGATTCTACTGACGGGCGTAAAAAAATGCAACACTTAATATATAAAATCATTTTCAAGTGTTGCGCTTTTAAAGTCCATCTGTACAGATCAGATGCTATAGATTTATGTGCTAAACAGGCAGTTTTTTCCAGGTTTTCTCCTGTATTTGGCCAGCGTTGAATGGTTCACTCCATGTCTCTTCAAACTGCAATATCACTGGCTGCACTAAAGCGAGATCAGAAAGTATATTTACTAAGGTCCTATGTGATAGTAGTGACTCAATTTTATAGAAATTGACATTATTATACGACTGTACTGACATACGAGTCGTGATGATAGGCTGTGAAACAATGGGAAATCTTTTGTGCCCAGCCCATTACTTCCCTTTGGCATACACCGAGAAGTACTAAGCAAGAAGTATAGAGAAGAAAAACAAATCATTTAAATTTATGTCATACGAAAGACTTATCACCAAAAAAGGTGATAAAATTTTAACAATAAAAAGAATTTTTTCTCTCTATAGATCCATTCCTTATTTGTGTTAACTTCCGTGTATCGTGTAAAAAAGGGGTAACGGATCGGAAGTCTGACGTCATAATTCTCTGTGTTTACTTCAGTACAACAAAAGGGGGAGAGGCGGAATGGGGAAGTCTGGCGTCATATTTGTCTGTTTGCATTTACTTTCGTAAAAAAAAAAAAAAAGGGGGTTGGGAGGGGGGTGCCCAAGCCGAAGTAGAGACGCCATAATTCATGGATCTATACCATGTTTTTGTAACATTTTTGACGTATATTTCAACCAAAGGAGGCACAAGCTGTTTCTTTCTTTTTCATTTTGCTAATTTTACACCTATTTCATATGCCAAAGGGAAATACTTGAGCTGGTTTAAAAACGATATACCCTTGCTCTTTTCTCAGTAAAAGGTGTAATTTTTATCTTATCTTTTGTCACCTGTAGTTGGAGGTGTCCACTGTGGTGACAGCGCTGGACTTGAGAAAGATATTACGCAGTACCAGGGGTACCAGCCCGGAGACCAGTGTGACAAACATGTGGTTGGTGGGGGAGATGTAGTAGGCGTTGCCGTACGCCATCACCACCAGGAAGACAAACAGCAGGAAGACGCCGATCTTCAGAAAGTCCAGGGTGGCCTGCATAAGGAAATAAAAGTACGAGCCATCTGTTTTCATCTCTTCCTTTGGTTAGTGAGTTTATCATAGTTATGCGTTGGTTCTTACAAGATCTTGAGAATATCCCAACATTCCGAAATTCCACCTTTTCCTAAGGTTATTCATCTATCTGTTTAACCTACAATTCATCCAACTGCCCATTCATTCATCTACTCATCCATTTATTTATACATCCATTCATCTATCCATCCTACTACAATTCCAATTCTTTATCCATCATTTCATCCATTTATTAATCTGTCCGTCACCATCCATGGTCAATCCAGGCAGCAATCCATCTATTCACCTGTCCACTCATTCGTCCATCTATCCACCCACCCATCCATCCATTCATCCATTCATCCATGTATCCATCCATCCATCCATCCATCCATCCATCTATCTATCCATCTACCCATCCATCCATCTATCCATCCATTCATCATTTTTAAAGATAAATTATATATGAGGTAATAATTTGATATGGCAGGACGTCGCGTATCTGTTGTGTCAGGACTCTGAACCAATATAAGTGCAGACTTTTTGGAGTTATATTATAGTTTTACAAATTATGATTAAATAACTCTGAAATATGTGGATTAATTTAGACTGAATCACCCCCCCCCCCCCCCTCTTTTCCTACCTCCCTCCCTTCCTTCCTTCCCCTAGTTAGTGATCTTTCTCCTTGCTTGCAAAGGTTTTTAGATGGAACATATGGAAAACATATTTTTTATTTATTTATTTTTTTTATAGACAGAGCGTTTTACTGCAAATGCAAATGAGTGGTTAGTTGCTAAAGACTACTGTGTCAAACAAACTGAAGGAAGAAAAATATAGAATATATTGCTTAGACTGAGCTCACGTCTATATAATTCTCTTCCAAAATGCCGGGCGCTCCTGCACAGTCCATGGTACAGCAGTGGAAGAGAAACTTCCTGGACATATAGAGATAATCATTCTTGTTGAGGAACAGCAGCAGCTGCTTGAGATGGAGCCTGAGATGTCCGCCCTTCATCAGGAACAAGGACTTTGTCTTTACTGGGGGTGGTGAGATCGAATCGGGCAAAACGGTATATCCTGGGGAAAAAGTGAGAGAAGCCACGTACAGTGGAAAACAACTTTGATGATATTTAGTTCAAATATAACATAAATATGAATTCGATTTCAATAAACACAAAGGTCAGTAATCTTTCTGCTTGATCATTTTTTCTCTTTAAGACTTTTTAAAATGCCTTTTTAATGTGCAGGTGGTAAGTTTGCATTTTTTTTTTCTATTAGATATTGTTACTGGGTACATCACAATACTGAGGATATGATTTTATGAGATTACTTATGTTTATTTGTTGGCGCCGTCTATTTGGGCCTTTTGGCCCAGCTAGACCTGGGGTCTATTTGGACCTATTGATGCACTTCTTTCTCTCTGTCCGTGCGTAAGAAAGTTATTGTATGCAATTAGTTATGGTGTCGGGGGGGGGGGGGGGGGAGGGCTGTACCCCCCACCCCCACCCTCACCTCCCCCCAACAAC
>JBCAUA010074404.1:0-10933 GCA_038406235.1 Peronia verruculata
TGCGACAGTGTACAGTTCACCACTGATCCTAGATTTTGTCTATCAGTAGCAGTGTGTAGTACCAATCCCCCCTCCCCTTCTGAAATCCTGCCTGTGATGCCCTACTCGCACGGCAAATGGTTGTGTATGACTATTACAGTTCTTCTTGCCCTCCCGTCCTCTCCCGCTGTTTCCGGTGATGTCTTTGATCTTTTACGCAGAAGTATGGGTCTAAACTTAGCGCTCCCCCCCCTCCTCTCCTTACACTCAACACTCCAGACGAGACAGGGCTAGTAGTAATCACAATCACCCAACGCACCACGCGATAGAGGTTGATAAAGGGAACTGCTGAATAGGTCAGGTAATGGATAGAAACCTGAGGAGCAAATCTGGGTAAATGAACTGGATAAAGTGGAAAACTTAATTATTTAAGTTGACCTATAAAACTGGTTATCCATATTAAGATCCGGATTTCCGCCCAGCACTACTCGTAACCATTTCTTTGTTTGACAACACGTGGGACAGCACTTGTGATTGGCTTTGTGGATAAGGAGGTGCGAGTTTAGCCTCTTGACTGGTCAGCTGTTCTGCTCCTTTGATCGGTTTGTAAACACTTTGAGTTACTCGTGCGATATTCCGCGGAGGGTGGCACAGCAATATCATGTTTTCAACATGGATACCATTTTGTGAAAACTCAACGTTTAAGCACTGGTCAGTATTGATGTAACTAGACGTTAAAAAGATCAGGAATTGCTATATCTAAGTTTAACACATACAGGGAAGAGTGCTGTACTTATTTGCACAGATAAATCTTTAACTAATGGTAACGATCAACATATTATAGTAGTGAAGACAATCTGTGGTCTGATGGGTTGCGTAACTTTTCAGTTCGCCTAAGAACCTGTCCACCTAAGAGTCCGCTTTTTTTGTCTCCCGATGACCGGGTTCTTCGACGGAGACCACTGTACCAACTTTTTTATTGTCTCTGTTGAAACAGCACTGCTGACTTCAGCATGGATCTTGTGAGAATTTCTATTGTTAAAAAAAATCAGAGGACTTTGGTTAGAAAGTTACTTATTCAGTGAATTGGAAGAAAGGTCTCTGCAAGAGAGAGTATATCAGCTTAGCAGATAGCAAATATAGGTGCGAAGGCCACATTTGAGACTTAAAAACAAGCCCTCCACGTGTCACTAGAGAGAGAGAGGGCTTCAAAATTTTATGGCCTATGTTTACTTCAGTGTTCTTTGTGCCAAATTGGTAAGTTTCATAGATATTGTTTTTTTTCAATGTGTTTTATTGTCGGTAGCTTTTTTTTTTTTTTTTGTTTCAGTTCTCTCGATCTCCTCTTAAACTTATCAACATATTTCCATCATCCTTAGCCTCATACTTTCCTTGACATAATGAAAAAAAAGTGACACACATTTTTTATTGTATCTCTTTTACTTTTGAGATAAAAAAATTATTGAATAGAAATGCCAATTTTTTACATATTATTATTAAATATATGGCATTTTCAATTTAAAAAAAAACATAAAAACAGTTATCAATAAAACTTCAATATGCTTGTTGCTTTCTATATCTTAGATGTTTGAAGTGGTCTGCAAAGTTTGGAACGATTTGATGTGGTAGTAACAGAGAAGACAGATTTTGAAAAAACAGGACAAAATCCGAGATCGTAGCCATTTCCATGGCAATCAGATACATTAGCAAATTTCCAAAGACATATTCTGAGTCAGACAGATATGCCAGTGAGGTCTTTCAAGATCGGTCACATGAATGAGGAAGCATCTCACACGTGATTTTGTTTATATGGTGTAGGTATCTTGACTGCTCATTATTTGTCAAGAGCTGCCTGCCTTATGAAGAGTTTGTACACAAATTCACATTGAGTGAAATGTCTTGATCATGTGACCAATCTTTAAAAACCTCATTAAACATTCACACAGTAAAATGACCTAAGATCAAAGATGAAAAAGTTTTCAAGTGCCACCCCCTCCTTTAATTGTTTAAATATCTTTGAGGACCTTCTACATTCTCCTGGAAAAGGTTTGAGAACGTAATTATCATATTTTATTTAGTATTAAAGTGTGTTATATTGTTATGTTGTTCTTTGTTATGTCACTCTAGCTCTGCAAACACAGCTTCACAATCTGTACAGCATGATATGCTACAGGCGAAATGTTTCTCAGTGGTTACTAGAACATTTGACTCATTTAGAAGTCCTACCTTCATTTTTCACAGTAAATATATGGTTTCACCATTCATCCTATAAATTATGAAATATTTTCCACCAGTCCTATAGCATGGGCAAAGAAGTAGCTTTTATGAGCATGTGCAAAATGTTTTTATTTTCACTCTGTCTCTCTCTCTCCTTTTTTTTTTTCCTCCTATTAAAAAAAAACAAAAACAGATTTAATGTTATAATCCATAGAAATGTAAATTCAGATGGAATGTAAGCTGTTTGATCTCAGTATATACTTTGGTCTGTGATTGTGTTTCTCATAGGTATTGATCATCTGCAATTGATATTTGAATATGCTGAATGGGTGCTGAAACAGTTTCCAGAGGATGGACTGAAGGTTTGTAGATAGATAGATATTCCTCTTATTTTGGGGATGCTTCGGTGTCTTATACTTAGATATGTTCTCTCTCTCTCTTTTTTTTTTTTTTTAAATCAAAGATAAAAGGTTAATATGGTAATTACAGAGTTGATAATTACAGCTGAGTTAGTCCTATCCATTGAAGGACTGAGAGGCCTTCAAAATCTTGAACCTTGGGGTGATAATATGTGACAGAGATTGATGACGTAATGCATAAAGAGAGAGAGAACAATAAATTATCCATGAGCTTTGCTACTTTGATGGAGATTTTATGTTATCTTGTATTGAGGCGACCAAAGAATAGTTACTTCACTATTTTATATTCCTGTGAATGCTTGAATCACAACCAGCATAATATTGAGTAATCCCTACTAATTCTTAGATGTGAATACAGCTATTTTTGATAGATGAAAATGCAAAATCTCAGAGATGACATGAATGCCCTGTGAGAGATATTGACCACTCATTGACAGACAACAAAATGAATGTATTGAGGTCTTGGTGCTGAGGGGTTCGTTAGTAAGATTGCCAATAGATATATATGGCTGTACATATTTGTTTCGTTTTCTGTTACATCATAACATGCGTTTAAACAAAAAGAAAGAAAAAAAAATTCCTTCATCAGTAAGATATTTGCTGAGTTAGGTCTGTGCGTACGTCCATCCATGTATCTGTTTCATGTTTATAAGAAGCAGTGGCAGTGTATTGGTTTTCCTTTTTTTTTTCCCCTGCAGAAGAAATAATACACAATACTAGTGAAAGGGGGCAGGGATATTTATGGACAAACTGATAAGTTTGATTCCTTTTTTTGTGTTGTATAATTTTCACTTTTGCACTTATAGATATTCACAGAGGATCTTCCAGAAATTGAAACCTTACCCAGGGACCAAGTTCTAGACTACCTTGAGAAAATCAGTGTAGATCTGGCCATACCTTATTTGGTAAGTGCAGTGCTTGGATATAAAGATAATTGTGCCACCTCTAACCTATAAGTAGGTATTCTTCAAATATCGACAGTGAATATATTTTGTCACACTTGCAGTATGAAAGAGTTCTCTGTGCAACTTTTTAATTCAGACTGAATGTGTCAGACACCAATCTCAACACTTTTTTTTAGTGATGATCAGTAACATTTTCCATCAGAATCTTCAAATGAATCCTCCTTGAAATGAATATTATGTGGTATCTAATTCAGTCTGTTAAATTTTATTGCAATTTTAGCAGCCATTTTCTAACAAGCATGTATGTAGCTTTCTTAAAACTTATTCACACTGCTTAAGCATTGATAATGTACAACATAACTTGATATTTATATGTCCATTTTGAAATGCTAGTATATAGAGTGTGAAAGATAAAAGCCTTTGTTTTTTCACAGGAACACATCATCGATGATTGCCATGATAAGACAGAAGAATTCCACAATAGACTCATTGATTTGTTGAGGGTCAAGGTTCAAAAACAGAGGGACTTGTTACCAGAAAGTAAGTGGCTCAGGCCTAATTTTTTGGCAAAACAAAATGTTTGATTTGGAGCCTGAAGCCTGAGGAAACTATAATTCTATCTACATTTTTCAGAGATCCAACTTCTTATTGCATAGATATTTATCTGTGCCTTATTCAGGATGAAGTGAGTGATTGATTGAAAGCTAAACATTAGAATAAACACTTTTTATATTTTCTACATTGGCTAAATTTTGTTAATATTTGAGGAAGAATATACGTTAAATTCATATATTTACTGTGTATTGTGTCCAATACAGAATGACTTTGTGTAAGAATCTTTCAACAGGATAGAGATTGAGCTAATTCAGACCATAATCTTTATTCCTTACAAACTCTTGATGACGTCTCATCTTGTCTGGTACATTTTTAGGTATCTTTATCCACCCTTTACATGAAACAGAATTCATGAAAAATTCATCATACTTATGATAATCCTGACTCATATGAATTTTCCTTGGGTCTTGTTTCTTTTGTTTAAAATACACATCTTCAGAATCTGTGAAAACTTTGAATAGTGTGAAACTAAATCTCACATTGCTATGCCTCATGTATAGGTCATCGTCCAAGCAAAGTGGGATCAGAAACCGGGGAGCTCGGAGAGCTGAGGAAAAAACTGGTGTCTTTCTTGAACAAGTCACAGTACTATATCCCAGAGAGACTGTTGGCCAAATTTCCCACAGATGGTATGTCAGACTTCACAAGATTTTTTGTCTTTTCAAGTCATTGTTGAGGTGATGAGAAAGAAATCGAGATTCTGACAGACCCAGTTAAAAAAGGTCAGGTATCTCTGGACTGCTGACAGAAGCACTATGATATATTGATTTTTAGTACATCATCAGCAGTCAGTTAATGTCTGAGATGGCAGTGATGCTCTCAGGTGCGCTTTGTGGACTGTAAAATTATTTGTAATATCATACTGAACATTTGAGCTCTGTATGACTACTCTGATCTTAAATCCTGCACCTGCACACTGAATAAGACTATTCTGAAAGTTTGTGGTTAACTTGGAATTTCCCAGAAAACTTTTTTTTTCAACAAAGAGTTAACCTTTTGTAGGATACTACATGAAAGATAAACCTGTTTCAGGGCAAGAAATAATTACACACATCTGTTAACATGTCTACTGCTCTTCTAGGAAAAGATTGCTCTACAGCATCTATTTGTCTGGAACAGAATAGTAACAGAGAACAATTGCTTTGTCCAGCCAACCTCTGTAAGCTTTTTTGGCTCACAACTAAACAAGTTCATTGATGCCAGAACTCATACTCTCTAATGGTAGTTATGGGAAGGTGATACGGGATGATGAGGTTTCACCAATTTTCTGTGATGTATAACTGCATACTTTCAGATTTTTCCCACGAGTAATTTATAAGATCAAAGGTAAATATGAGAGGGTGGGGAAAGACAGACAAAGATGGATGAAAGTGGTGAACACATCTTCACAGGCGCACCAACGACATCTACGTAAGTCAAGGGATGAGTGAAGTGAAGTGAATGAAGAAATATGAAAGTAGTGATCGTAAAGTTTGATTCAGACAAGTTCTTTCCTCTCTTTTCTGCAGGTTTTTATGAAGAGAGAGCCATCTTACTGGGACGTCTTGGAAGACATGAGCAAGCCTTGGGAATCTATGTTCACACACTAAAAGACATCAGGCTGGCAGAAGAGTATGTAGTCAGTCTATATGAATTTAAAGCTTTCTTTAAATGCTTTTTAAATAGTGGGCCATTTCACGTCCCTGAATTAGGAAATTAAGAAACATTTTCAGATACATTTAGCCAGGCTGCCCTCTTCTCTGGTGCCCCAAGCCCACAGCCCCTCCCCTTTTCCAAACCTTTTTTTTTAAATTCAAAATATTAAAGATTTCCCACTTTCGGGCATTAGTTTACACTGTATAATGACAGAAAGTATCATAAATTTGTGCCTGTATTTTGGGCATTGGGTCAACCTTTTGACATAACCAAGTTATGCTCATCATTGATTTAATTCGTTATTTACTTCAGAAGAGATTAAACGTTGGATGTTGTACAAAGGATTGACTTACTTCACACCATTACTCCAAAGACTTAGTATTGTTTCTAGTGCTGTAATTTGTCTTGCACTGTCTCAGACTACTTTATTTAATTTTAAATGTTGTTGAGACTTATGCTGAAGCATTTTTGTCTATTGCAGATATTGCCATATCAACTATGACAGAGAAAAAGAGGGCAACAAAGATGTAAGTTTCACAGACAGTATGGTAACAGAAAGTCCTCTTTGTCATCCTGACATGTTGTTTATTTTTTAACATTCCACTTCAGGTCACCTCTTATATATATAAGAAAGTGTTTATCTAGGGGACATATAATGTATTAACATTATATTAACATCCCCTCACCAAACATTGTGGCTACCTGTTTGTCACTACAGTGATTGATCTCTGGAATTGAAGAGTTAATTTATGTGCATTTTTCTCATTGTAAACTACAAAAGATATTCAGGGAAAAAAAACAACAGAAAAAAAACATAAGAATGCCTCTAGGTAAAGACCCTGATTTTGCTTCACTGCTTTGAGAGCTGTATGGTGTGCTAGTATGTAAAACTTCACAATATTCCAAAATTGATTTAAGTGCAACGTAAATATGGAATGTTGATAAGGTAAAGTGAGAAAAAAAAAGGAGGGAAAATAAGCTCACTGACTAGCTGATACAGTTAAATTTTAGAAATATAATAGTAATTTTTACCACAAGATTATAGTTGCCTATGGCCAGATGGATAACTGAAAGGTTAGGTTATGATTATGTGGTCACTTGAGAATGGAGGGTTCAGTTCTTAGCGGGTCCTTTTTTTTTTTAAAAGAAAAATAATAATAAAATAAAAAATTGCTTTCTATTGTTTGTATTACCTGTGTATCTTTGCTTTTTTAGCATAATATGTGTATTTTGATAACCAATTTTTTAGAGATTAGTTGGGGGAGCTGTGGAGTGAACGGATCTAGATTTAAGAGTAGTAGGAGTGAGTCCTTTAGCCTAAGGATCATATCCCTCTTAACCTAGATCTAGATTTTACATCAGGACGGTGCCGCAATCGACCATGCCAAAGCATAGATACTTGCATGTGTATGCCAATACCTAGCCTATGAGCCAGATTTTGTCTGTCAAATGTCACGTTATTTGTGGATTCTAATTCTAGCTATGATCACTCAGCATTCCGTCCGATCGAGATCCTTTGTCACTGGATTACAGTGTCCTGAGACAGAAATCCTCTAAGGGGGAATCAGGATTGAAATTTTAAAATTCCCCAAAGGTTACACAATTACAGACTGGTGTCATGGAAGCTATGTGATGAGTTCAGACATCATTCAACTCACTTTACCACATTCGGCAGTCAATAGGTCTAGGTCTCGATTTTACTCAGTGTCAGAGATGCTAAGAATTTGAGAATAAGACCGCCCAGACTACACCTAGATCTAGATTTACAGATTCTGGATCAGATGTTCAAACAAAGTTTACTTTTTTGTGTTTTTTTTTTCCACTCATTATTTTATGATTGTGATATAGATCTTGGGCCCATTGGGTATGAAATGGATTAATCAGTAAAATATTTAGCCTAAACAAGCTATCAGGGAGGGGATGGTGATTATATAGGCTACTTATAGCCCAAAAAAGATCACCCTTTTTCAAAATTTCATCCATTTTATCATTTTTTCATGGTTTTATATTGTCATTACATTCATAGTCTGTTATTAACTTGTGTATAGATCCTTTCCACTTTCGTGTTTACTTCCGTGTTGGATGCAAATTTTTAGTGGGCGGACGCTGAAGCGAAACGACATAAGTGATTTACTTCCATGTTTGAAATGTAAACAATAGACAGTGGGGCGGATGCAGAAGCGAAACGTCATAAGTGATTTGCTTCCGTGTTTGAAATGTAAATAACAGAATGGTGGGCGGACGGGGAAGCGAAACGTCATATGTGAACGACCTATAAAGACTTTAAGTGTATCTCAGAATATAAGTGGCATTTACCCTTTTAAGGCCTTCAATTTAAAATGCTTATATATACTACTGAAAATCAATTAATGAAAGTATGGGCAGCATAAACCTATGTGATGTTATATGACTATTTCATCTACAGCAAGCTAGTTTTTATCTCATTTGTTGAAGCTATAGAAACATTTACACTTTGGTATGAAATTGTTTCAGTATGTTCACTTGACCTGCAAAATTCTACTTATTTAATTGACAATGGACATGCTGATCAGATTTATTTTTTTTTTTTGTCTATATTTAAAAGGTGTACTATCTGCTCCTGAAACTGTTCCTCAAGCCTCCAGACAATCAAGCTGATGGTGCTGGCAGAATTGATGGCATTGATGGGAAACGCATAGAAGTGGCCTTAAAACTTCTTGAAGATCATGCAATGAAGATTGACACTGCTAAGGTATTCCACTCAGATATACTCCAATAAATGCATACTATTTAGATGTACATGTATATCATTTTCAGTTTATCAACTAAGTCATACACTTACAGTGTCATCCTTAAAGTTGGCAGAAATTTAATGATTTTAGAGTGGCAGGATTTTCTTTCTTTGGCTTATTATCTAGCTGACCTCATTGGAAAAAATGGGTTGTAAAACTCAAAATTGAAATAGAGGATTTTATACCTAACCAGCAAAGATTCGATGCACTGAAAACAAGACATGTAAATGTAGAAGTGTGTGAACATTTGATGTTGGTAACGGCTATGGGAATAGATGGAGGGAATGATACATTTGTAAATAAAAAGATGTAAAATGTAAAGTTACAATTTCTTGAGATATATTGTTATTGTCTTCTGTTTGCAAATATATTATAAGGGTATACAAAAAAAAAAAAAAAAATTGTGTGGAAGAAGAGGAAAGTTCTGTTTTGTCCTGGTAATTATCCAGTGCTGCATCTGTTGTATTTGCTGACAGGCATTAGAACTCCTGCCGTCCACAACCAAACTGCGAGATATTCTGACATTCCTAGAGAATGTCATGGAAAACCAAGCCGTTCGACGTAGGAATAACCAGATATTGAAGAGCATGCTGTATGCAGAAAATTTACAGGTAAGAATTTTAGGCTCTCTAATCACTAAAATTACCAGATTCAAGTTTCCAGTTGCCGAGAATTGTTTCCTGGAGAACAAGACCTTGCATGTTGTGTTTTTGTCCATTCTTTTGTCATGTCCACACATTGTATAACCTTTTAAAGACATCACAGAATCCTTTCTCCCATGTGTTATGTCCTTACGTCAGAGTCACATGAAGTTTAAAACCACCAGTTTTGAGTGATCTTTACTTGACTGGCGCTTTCTCTGAAACCAAGTGACATTGTTACTGTCTGGGGAAATCTTGAGTGTATATTCAGTGTAACAAATATTTAGAATGCAAAGTTGAGGTGGAAGGATAGGTTTGAAAAACAATATGAGTATATCAAGAATCCATCATGTCTATTTTAGCCTCAGAAGCCAAAAGACATGGGACCAGTAATTGGCTTTTTTTTCTCTCTCTCTCTCTCTCTGCCTCTCTTTTTCTTGTTTGCTTGTTTCATTTAAGACTTTAAAACTTGTCAATGCATATCTGCAAATAATTAGTAAGAGCTTCTGAGTGATATATTTTGCAATTCTCATCAGCTTGTCCAAAGATGCCAGTCAGTATGCAAAATGTGAAAAATGTGTCAAGTTGTTATCTAAGTACTCACACGTGCACAACTCCAGCCTACATGCACATGAATGCCAATGTCTAAATCTCTTTCAAGTGGTTGCATCCTACACCTTAGTCTCTTTCCATGTGGGATTCCATCCTAAGATCTGTTTAGTGATGTTACCATTTGTTTTTGTTTTATTTTGGTGTACCATGATATCCCACTGCCAATTTCTCTATTTCTCTTTATTCCTAATATTCCTGGCAATTGCATTCTGAAAATCTTTCTTTAACATAATCAGTGGATGAAGTGGTTGAAAGTGCATTACTCTCTGTGGTTTTCTACTTTTGTGAATCATTAAGTAATATGTTTTTTGTTTTTTTTTTCATTCCATTTTTGTTTTCTTCCATATTGTTTTTTTTGTGTGTGTGTGTGTGTGTGTGTTTTTTTTTTTCCTCTAGTTGAAAGGCTCTTTGCTTTTCTTGTATTAATGTTGCCATCTTTATTTTTTTTAATTTTCTTATTTATTTATTTTTTTATTTTTGGTTTGTTTTCACTGGTTGAATGATTCCAGTATCACCAAACTGAATAGAGTTGACTAGGAAAAATAAAAAACTGTGGTGACCCAATGTTCATGTCAGTATTAACATATAGTACATTATGACTTTGCTTGCTAAGCATCTTAATCAGTGATTTTGACATGCTGAGGAGTTCACTATTAATATGTGAAACTTTGATGATGGCCATTTTCATTAGGAGACTGGTTTTGTTTCACTGCTTTAAAGATGAAATGTGAGTTCTGTCTTTCTTTTCTCCTGTTTTTTTTTTTTTTTCTCTTCCTTTGCTCTCTAATTACTGTAATGTCACGTTTCAGTTCACCTTTGTACAAACTTGGCTGGCATTTTTCTAATTTTTTTTTTTTTTCACTCTGTCCTATGCACTTTATACCGCATCTTTCTCTTCCCGTCCTCACCTGTGCCTTAGCTGCAAAATCTGTCTTTTTTTTTCTGTCCATGAGTTACATTTATATTTTCCTATGTGAGAGTAATTGCAAGTAAAGAAATAGAGAGGAAAAAAATACAAGCAGTTCCCTATCAGCCAGTACAGAAAAGTTCATCTCAAGAAGTATATATAGAGCTGTGCAACGAGGTCACTCAGACGCTCGCCGCGTGTAGCGGGGCTACACATTGGAGGGCTGGAACTA
>JBCAUA010074415.1:0-21735 GCA_038406235.1 Peronia verruculata
TGTGTGTGTGTGTGTGTGTGTGTGTGTGTGGGGGGGGGGGGGGAGGGAGTTACACATGTAATAAAAACTAAAAACTAAAACAAAAACTTGTATGCTGATTTCAGAAGTAACACTTTTCTTTGTATAACCAAGTTTTCATTTCTCTCGCATGCTTGCCTTCAATTAAAAAAAAAAAAGCTGATAATATTTTTGTTTTAAGTCAACTAGGCGATGCGTTTGTTTCAATAGTTACTCCAATATATATATATTTTTTTTTCATGCATTGTTTTTTTTTAAATTGCCTTCAATAAAATGTAAAAAAAAAACAGCAAACAATCTCTTTGTTTAAATAATATTTTTATGCATTTTTTAAAATACATGTATCGCCTTCAATAAATAATTTTAAAAAATAACACAAGACAATTTGTTTCAATAATACTTTTTTTTAATGCAGTGTTGTTTTTTTTTTCATATTTACAAGTCAGTGAGAAACATGTGAGAGCAAAAACACTGGTACTGAACATTACAGTATGTGTTTGTGCATTATGCTTTGAATATATTTCTAACAGATCAGCTGTCTCCAAAAACTCTGAGGCTTACAGATTTTATACACAGATATTTACATGTAATATATGAATTATGTAATCACTGCTTCTTAAAGTGTCTATTCTAACACTGTACTTTTCACACAACATCTACATTTGTGGAAACTACAGCTGCTATTTGTATATATGGCTGATATGAGATCAAGAACATCACTATGTTCAAATATTCACCTCCTCTGTCTGTTTTTATCTACATTTGTGAAACTGGACATTCAGTGCAGGTTTACACAGATTGATCCTTTGCGACAGAAATGAGATGTTCCAGAAAAAAAAAATTATTGCTACAAACTACAGAGACCATGTGACAAATGAAGAACCTACAAGAGGATCCAGGAAGCTACAGGATCTCACAGAAATCTCTTCACTATAGTGAAGAAATGAAAATTGAGATGGTAGTCTTTTGTCTTGCACCCAGGGCAAATGGGTTGGAAGCTGCACTAGGCGATCGCGATTTACGCCCGTTTTTTCTTGACTCAGATACCAAATTTTTTTTTTTTTTTTCCGGGTCAGAAAAACATGAATTTTCATTTTTTGTGGATATTTTTTTTGGGGGGGGGGTTCAGAAAAATTTGAATTTTCATTTTTTGTGGATAAAATAAATAAATAAATAAAAGCTTGGTATTTCAGAGCAAAAATTATTCAAAACAGCTGTAACTCAAAATTGCCTGGTGCGACTTTTGACTTATTTCCCCTGGGTGCAAGACATATGTTTAGATCACCAGGCCTTGCAAAAACCATTTTACAAGGCATAGTAAGAGGCAGCCGCGCAAAAGAAAGAGAAATGAATGGATGTGATGACAATATCTAAAGGGGAACAGGAATGAGATTTGCTGATTCTCAAAGAAGATTGGAAGACAGAGAGTGTTGGAGGAGCCCGTGACCTCATCTTCAAAGGTTCCACTAAAGGACAGGTGAAAGTGAAGGGGAAGACATGAGACCTTGATTTCTCATGGTTATTTGATGAAAATCGTTCAAACGATCCATGTTAACAATTCATTGCGTCAGCTCACAAGTACTCTCTCTCCACTTTCTTCAGCGCCCTATTGAATCGATAGATTATGCTCAATATATACCTCATTCCAAACTTAGGTTCAGAATGTACCTGGACAACAACAAGCCACATTTTGTAATGTAATTATGTTCATTGTGGAATGCAAACTTTAAAGCCAAGATATTTCAAAATAACAAAAAGAAGATGTAGAACAATTGTGATCTGAGATGACAAAGTACTAATGCAAATCATAAATAAGCTCAATGTCCATTGTTTGTGGCTACGTGTGGGTCATCACTATTCTGGAACATTACACTCATAACTTTACAAATGTCGTACAGGCGAGTGACAAATCGGGTGTCAAAGGAACTGTCACCCAGAGAAGAAATAGATTTTACTCACTATGGTGTCACTCAGTATTTACTTTGAACGTTAGTATCTCAACAATGAAAAGCCATAGCCAAACAGTTTTGATTTCATCAATGGAAAACATAGGTACACCTACATGCATTTCCTCTCTCTTTGATCACCAATAACTCTTGTCTACAAAAAACCTTACATTCATTTCACCCAGTCGAGCAACATGTAAAAACAGCTCTGTCAGATATTCTTTGAAGAAGCTCTTTAGTCAACATATACAATTTTTGGAAGAAAAAATAAAACTGCACATTAAACTAAACATAAAAAGCCTATCCAGAAAACTATCCTTCAAACTGTACTTCCCACATGGTAAAATAAGCCTGTTTGATAGCAATTACCAAGACACAGTGTAATACAAAGCCAGTACAAATATAAGCACCACTAGCTCTACAGAGTAGGAAGAAGAACAATAAATGAAAATGCTCCTTATTGTTATGAATTCATCCTCTAAGCAAATCATGACACAGAAAACAAATGACTATACAAATCAATAGCAAATGTGTGACAATGCTATGAATGACCAAATGCAATTATAGGTCAGATATGGAAAGTCAAACTGGATATTATATATGGTAAGAATTAAAAATAACCAAATGCAATTGTGAATCAGATATGGAAAGTCAAATTGGATATTGTATATGGTAAGAATTAAGAATAACCAAATGCAATTATAGGTCAGATATGGGAAGTCAAATTGGATATTGTATAAATTTCAAGTAAAATGGGTTGCAGAAAGTATTTATTCCGTCTCAATTTTTTTTGAAGAATTCAACCATGAGACTATATAACAGGTGGTCTATAACAGATGACAGCTGATATCATAACTACATAACACATCTTGCTACTACATATATAACTATTCAAGGACTTATGGCAGTGACAGAGATTTGTTTACTCTGATTTTGATTTCTGACTCCTTGTTTTTATATGATTCATCTCCCATATCATCAATTCAAACTGCATACAACACAATAATGCACAATGTATTATAAGTAAAGCGTTTATTCTTTGTCAATGTCGGATGATAAAGTAAGTAAATATCTCATAGTGAACAAAACATTCGAGTGTGAACAAAATTTGACTGAAAAGCAGTATTTGAATGTTAGGCAATGTACGATTCAACTTTTCAAGAGGGAAGAACCATATAATAATATATATATCCTCTTCTTTTTTTCTTTTTTTTTGTGACACATGGGAGAAAAATTAACAATGCAAGCAAGAACAGGTATTAAAATTTGTCACCTCATTTGTCAAGTGTTGTATGTCCGTGGCATGCCAATGTGAAGATCAGTTGGTCAAACGAGATCTAACACTGCTTCCCTTGATTATCATGAGAATTTTACAGGACGTTAGTTATGGTTATTGTTTTCATAAGCTTTTCAACCTCCTGTAGTGGTGGTTATCTCAGCTGTCCACAACTGTGGTAAAAAAATAACATAACACTATTGTGCCATGTGATTGTTTTCAGAGCATTAGTTATAAAACCTTCGCTTTACATTACTGGTACAGCCAATCTTGTTGCAGAGGTTCTGGTGTGTTGGTCAAAGCCAAAGGATGCGCTGAATCTTACCTTTGTATGGAAATGGACATCAACACTTATCAACTGAAGTAACGAATGCAGATCTAGATTTATTAAATAAATTTTATCTACAGACTTTCCTTGTTTAACTCTGCCACAGAACATCATTGAAGTTACTTTATCAAGTTTTTTTCTCAATCTTCAAAGGGGCTTAACCTACTGTAACTTATTAGTCCATGAGGACTGGACCAGTTACTATTCCCTGTATCCTTATCATTTCTTGGTAATTTAAAATAAATTCTTAAAAGAAAACTGTTGCTCCTTTTTTTAATCATATTTTCCGCATTCTTACATGACACAGTTGGAAATTCAGTAAACATGTTGTCACACATCTGAGTAAATTCTATCACTATCGCCTTGTTCAACACAGTACAGGTACACTCCCTTTGAATTAGAAATTCAAATTCATAGAAAAAAAAAAAAAAATGTACATATTTAACAGAATACATGACACAATAAATAGTGGTTAAAATGACACAAAACAAGGATGATTGTAATGGGAAATAACTTTATCTTCAATGTACAACCTACAATTGCACACTGTCTGTTGTCTAGTCATGAGGAGGAGCGTGATTCCAATCCCTTTTTCACATGACATATATATCTCCAAATCACCCAAAATGGAGATAGGACAACAAAAAAACTGAGCCCATGAAATATTGTAAGGGATGCAATGTTTGTTGTTAACCAGCATGCAATAAACGTCAGATGCAGTTCAATAACTTTTTAGAATCAAGCCTACTCCAATTATCATGCCTGATCTTTGCCGGTCACTGTTTCCAGACTTTTTGAATGATTACAAAAGAAAGCAAAGACAAATCATGGTATAATGATAAAACACAGAGGAGATCAGCAGTTCACCTAACTTTACCAGTTGATCATGGACAATAATTTGGCATCATAGACCACATATGTGTACAATTGGCAAGCATGAATGACAACTTGTAAATTACTACAATGTATTACTAATCATAAATTCTTCTTGCTAGAAGGTATTACATTGGACTTCTGGAAGCAAGTATCAAAAAAATACTGTTAAAATACTAACAATACTGGAGAATGGTGAAATCAGGAGGGAACCATGCAATGCAAAGATACAGTTAATAAAGCCTTTCACACTGGAAGTAAGTAAATAAAATACAAACAAATTCTTAGCAGGAACAAGTGGAGATCAATGGGTGAAATTCAATTCAATATGTCTGGGGGTTTTTTTAGTAGTTGAAAGGGTGAAAACAGGTAAAACATAGTATGGCGACTCATTAAGGCACTGGGCTGTAATTTGCAGAACTTCACAGTATTGACACATTGTCAACATCTAAAAGTTACCAACCTCTATTTCCAACATAAATATTAGGAACACTGATGTATTAAAAGGTCCCAAACATTCACTGCTTTCTTTCAAAAAGGAATTTTTTTCATATCTTGTGATTTATTTTCTCAAGTCACACAGAGAGGAACAGGACTCAATAAAGTGGGAGACTAAGCTTAAGAAACTGTTAAGCAAGGTAGTGAATCTCTTGTCCTTTGATGACAAACAGTCGTAAATGGTACCTTTTCTTATTTACATTTTTCTTTTTCTTATTCCACAGCACAAGAAGAATCAATTTTGAATGTACACAGCCCAAAATACAAATGAGATAAATCTGAGCCATCTGTGAGCAGTGAAACAGAAAATATCAATTAAAAGAGAGGTGTTGTTCATGATGAGTGCTGTCAGGGGACAAAAACTCACAATCTTTTTGTCACAGTCTACACTCTAGTTAACAATGAACTTTTAATGTACATGTATGTAACAAACATCACCAGTTTTCACACTCTCGAGTAACTAACTAAATGTTCAGTACTCTCAAAGTGACCAGCCAAGGCTTCATGAGTTATCTAATCTTAATGTACAAAACAACGAACAATAACTGATGTATAAAAATTATACAGACTGTAATAAATATAATTGACTGATATGGCAAATAAAAAACTGTATGAGAACAAATGCAGCCTTTGTCAACAGTGGATGCCATTGTGTACAGCAATGGTTGTCAACAACAATAGATACACTTCAACAGTGTTTATAGAGAAAAAAATGTGCAAAATCTTCAAAACATAACTGATCTGGAAAGAAATGAGAAGCATCAACAATATCTATAATGTTAATTTTTCATGTCTAATATCATAGATTGTTGACACTGGGATCTGTTGAGACATGTGGAGAACATGAGGAATGAAGACAGGGACATCATAATTCCACTTTTTTGTCCTTTCTTTCAAAAGCCCAAAATGAGGATGATAGTTGGTTCACATCCCGTTCTCGCTTGACAAAAGCTGTGAATGTCGACACGCAGTTGCCAATGAAGTGGTCAGCTCGGCCCAGGATGGCCAGATCTAGCATTGCTTCAGCACTGATATCTTTCACCAGCTTCACCTGTGACAAAGGGAGAAAATAGGAATTAAAAACCCTCTACATTTCAAGGTAACATATCATCAGCTGTAAAGCAAAGAGGTAACAACCCCTGCACAAAAGAGACAAATAGGTAACAACCCTTGCATGACAAAAGGGTGAACCCTCAACATCTATGCATGACAAAGGGATGACTCAGTAAGACAATTTGTTGACTGACTCCACTTTTTGTCATGCAGAAAAGTTAACGGTTCACCCTTTTGTTGTACAGGGCTTGATAGCTATTCGCCCCTTTATCTTACAGCCAATTATATTTGACATCAGGTCAGAAACAGCTTCACATGATTAAAAGCTAAATCCTGTTGGGTGTTTTGTAGGGAAAATAACTTCAGAGCTCAAGCTCTCAATACAATTTATTTTGTTTGTGTTAGGATAACAATGGCACATCAGCATGATTATGGCTTACTATATTACACCGAGAACAGCTTTATATGTTTACAAGTTAAAAGTATAACGTGCATAAAAAAATGGACAGTAAAATATTGTTTAGGGAAGCTATAAAAAAGGATATCCACAAACATGCAGTTTTCTCAAAATATGTTTACGCTGATGATTTAAAATTTTTTAACAGAGGCCTATCTCATGCAAGAATGGATTTCAGGATGATTGGCTGTCTCATTTTATTAAAAGGATCCTTCAGAGAGCAATACTAGAAATGAGTTTCTTGAGCAGCTGTGAAATTGGCACATTCTAGCCAAACGGCTTTGAAGTTGCCACAATCTAGAGTAACTCTTCCTGCAACACCTTCAAGTCTGTTCAGAGGTGGTATGGATTCTAAATAAGTCCAATCACATCTAGTCAGCACAAAATGATCTCAAAGTAAGACTATGGACATTTAACTGTTGTAGGACAGAATTGGTGATATCACTTTGTTCTAAAATCTTCTCTGGGTCTCAGGGAGTTGAGTTGCCATGTAAGCAGTCTCCCAACTTATGGTTCTCAGGTCATTCGAGTAATACAAAAAACTTGGATAAACCATTATGATTTTTTACCTTAAACCATGAATTTTTCTAAACTTTCCAGGGAAAGAACACAACAGTGACTGTTTGTCCCTTAATGTAGGTGTTCAATACATCTTGTGTCTAGCAAGGAAAATAATGGAGCTGGTCAACAACAAACCTCATTTTAAAGCATTCCAAATCATATACTGGCTGAATATGTCCTGAAAACAAATGCTCTTGAAAGAAGTACCTTTAGATTGGCTAATTTTTAAAAAATATCATTCTTCTCTTTGTGACTTGAGGATTCAGAATACCATTTTCTTGAGACAGAACTTTCAATTCGAATCTTGTTTTGAGTAATCAGTTACTTACAGTCATGACAAAGCCTTTAGTTTAAGTTTTCAAATAGTGCTTAGATTATGAGGGTGTGCGAGTCCTGAAAGTGATTTTTTTACTACTTTCTAAGCTACAAATTCGGATTCAGCATATTGAAACTACAGGAAAGTGAGGAAAAAAAACTGAATTGTATCCAGTTGCCATGACAATGCCACCATCATGGACTTTATCTTGAAAATCAACTATTTTCAAAAGCCTAAGGCCCATAGAGTATTCAATACAAATCATCTGGAATTTGGCACAGTAATAAAACAACTCGATGCAAAAGATAATTTGCTTTTATTTCTTTTTGTTATATGCCATACAATGTTTGTCTGAAATTTGTGGTTTGAAGGATCCGCATACTTCTTAATTTTCTTCCAAATATCCAATTTTCCTTTGAAAACATGAATAAAAGTTTGAAAAAATGAAGCTTATGCACAGAAAATGCATTTGAAAGTGATGAGACATTTTTCATCAGACAGAGGCTCTTTCAAATGCACTTTTCTCAGAATATTGGTTTCTGACTGTTACTAGTGAGCACATCTATACCTGTGTGTGAAAAATGTATTGGATTTCATCTAGCAACATAACCCCACTGTGAATGGAACTCCCAAGGTCACGTCCTTGCATGTACAAGCCAGTACAAAATTGCTTCCCCTTCAGCACCTGTTGAAATTTTTTTTTATTTGCCCATGCTTCCTTAGTGCAATAATAACTGACTTTAGTATTTTATTTATTTAGAGGATGGGTTTGTGCAAAGCTCCACACCTACAGTGTCTGATGAATAACCAAATAACTTGGCCATTTTTGGAAAAATATGAAATTAAAATTTTCATGGTGAAAATCGGAGTAAATCAAAGTTGGCAGAATGTTACATTGAAATTTTGTTTATTAAAAAAAAATAACAACAGATACAGCAAAATGCTGGTCTATGATTCCGAGATGTTATGTTGAAAAATAAATGTTCACCAATTTTTATGCAATTCAAAGAAAATTTGTGAGAGCCCATTTACTTTCAAATTTGGTTTCAGTTTTATAGGGTATATCCAAAAAGGTGGTGTAGTCATGACACTCCCAGCGTAAACTAGACTTCTCAAGTGTTTTCATACTAATTTCTGCAAATGTTGAGTTCAGCTGCAAAGATTAAAGACATCTCACTTTAACCCATTCAGTACCGGGCCTGACTACATTTTGAACGCTGGAAGTACCAGCGCAAGGGAGATAATTGGGACGAAAGCTCCAGTGGTAGTGGAAAAAAATTAAAATAAAATACGTTTTACATGTTTTTTGCGTGAAATCAGGTGCAGTTTGTTGAGAAATCAACGCTGAATGTGATAAATGTACTTGTTTTGGGGTATAACAGCGACAAAACCATAAAATTCACATTGCACCCGTGCCGGCTTGATTACACAGATCTAGAGCTCTAGATCTTTACTGCTAGATCGAGTCTAGATCTAGATCTAATTTCGTTGTCATTACCGTGACTCTCCTCTTCTAAATTATGCTCAAATTCTTGATCTACGTCCGACTTATTATCATGTGCATATTTCACACCTAAAACGCGTGTTTCTTCATCAAAATGTGATGGTCCCGCACCATCCGTTCGTCAGACTATTTAAAAATTTAATGCGATCTTCAAACGATCGTAGCAATCAAACGCATCGTTCCAATATGGCGAACTTCGGCATGTTACCGCGAGATCTCGTACATAGGGCCGGATATCCGTGTGTTAAGAAACCAAAAGTGAAGGCGATACATAGCGGGCGTTAGCGGCCGCTGCGGTACTGAATCGATAGCGGGCGTTAGCGGCCGTTGCGGTACTGAATGGGTTAAGGAAAGCGTGGATCCTGAATGTGAGGGGTTTTTGAAGTAAAAATACCAAAATCGGGTTTTGATAATTAGGACAGATCAACCTCTTCTGATATGAGAATAATAACAATGAGGGTCAGAAACATCTTCTTTATCTCCCCAAACAGCACCAAAATGACACCACTTAAGTGACTGTATGAGTATTAATTGCAGTTTTTGCAAAATGTATACTTTTTCACATTTCCTGCTAAGGCTTTTTATTTCTTAATGAACTGACTACAAATATTGAATGTATATTCCCCTTAGCATTTGTTTCAGCAGTATGCATCCCTTTTCCTGAATTTTGTCCATGCTCTCAAAGAAAAATTGGATATTTGGTAGAAAATTGAGAAATTTACTCACTGACAATGGACATATTTTAAAAATCTATGACAGACACTATTTGACCTATTAAAAACAAGATAAATGCATGTTAATATTTTATGTATGATTACATTCAATACACTAAGAGCCCTAGTCTTGTGAAACTAGATAGCTTTTAAGATCCTGAATCCTGTATGGCGGTATTGTCATGGCAGCCAGACACAAAATGATAATTTTCCATACATTCCCTCTAAATTAAACCTACTGAATCCAAATTTGAAGCTTTAAAAAAAATGTAGTTTAAGTCTTCAAAAAATCACTCTCAGGACCAGGGCACACACCCTCCCCCCAGTTCGGAAGAAAAACAGGAATCTACAGATATTAACATTGCCAGAGGTAACTTAAGAAAATCAAGAATGAAGTGATAGTGCTTATGAGCTGAAATGCTATACATATATAAATACATTAATAAATTGTTTTGCTATTCCTTAAATATGAAGAAAAATCCAAGACAGTTTTAGTATTTTGTGATATGCTAGTTTCAGATAGTGTATTTCTGTTTGCAGAAATTTGACTTATAACATCAGAAAATTCAGCATGAATGAAAGCAAAATGTTATAGTTTCTTAAATTTTCTTTTTAGCTCAGCTTTTACTCTCTTTGGCAGGTGGTATCATCATGTATGGAGCTCTTCTACTGTTTGAGGCAGAATTTATCCATGTGGTCAGCATCACCTTCACCTCGCTCATTCTCACTGAGCTGCTGATGGTGGGACTGACCGTGAGGAACTGGCACTGGTTGATGATTGTTGCCCAGGTTTTTTCACTGGGAATCTATATTGCCTCCTTGGCTGTCTTAAAGGATTACTTTGGTAAGCCATCGGAGCAAATGTGTGGATCAGTCATGCTTGTAGCCTTATCCAGTCGAGCACGGAAAACTTGAATTTCTTGAATGTGATTGACCAATCTGTTTTCATATCGTTTTTAACTCGTATATTACCACATTTGATGCCATATAGCCATAATCATGCTAATATGCTGTTATATCTCAAGACAAACAGATATATGAGTATAATCATTTATTTCTTTTCTTTGCTCTCAACAGATGCTCAGTTCTTGCAAACCTGGGATTTTGTATGGAAAGTTTTAGTGATTACCTCCATCTCCTGCATCCCTCTATATGTGCTGAAGTACCTGAGGAAGAAGTTCTCTCCCCCTGTCTACTCCAAGCTGACACCCTGAGCTGGGTTGTCTGTCCATGCTCTAGCCAGGCACAAGTACTCACCTGCTGCCAAACTGACATGACTGCCTCAAATGAAAAAAATCCTCACTGGCCACATTGGCTGACTGTACAGTGTTTCATTCACTCAATCAAACAGCATTTATTTGCTTCCCATTGGACTTCATGGTTATTCTCAGAGATGTGACATACGCAAACAATGCCGTCTTTGCTTCAAATTTATCACGGCGTCAGTGCTATTGTCTAAGTCACTTTGGGGAGAGTTTTGAGTCATACAGCGGAGCCCATAAGGCTACCATATGGTTATTTGTTATAGAGAAATATCATGGGTAAAGCAAAGAGATTTTCAGAAAATATATGTGTATCACATAAAATATTCTTACAATGTAGGTCATTAGTTTCATGTGCTAGTACTGCTGTGATGATAAATGTTCAAACTGTAGACCATCAACTTCAGTCTCAACATGAAAGCACAGTGGGTTGTTTTCAACCTAATTGTGTAGTGATTTTATGGACCCTATATGTGACAAAAAATTTTATGATTTATTCTCATGAGGAATAGGCAAAATGTTCCAAGTTGCATTTTTAATTCAGGTAAAATGAGTTTGTTGAGCGTTCTCTGAATCCAGGAAGTGACTTGGACAATTGTGATATGACTGTTACAATGTCTGTCTTTACGTGGAAGATAGGACAAGTCACATTTCATCAACTTGTCACCTATGATTCTGTAGTAAATATATGGTTCATCTTTGAAGACCAACATGACATTGTTGATTTATTGTACAGATTTTGGCCGTGTACGAGACTCAGTATATCACAAGTTCTGAACGGCTTGGTTGCTACGATACTATATTTTTCAGTTCTTTGTAAAGATCTAAGCATGAAGTGAATGGCTGGAGACAATAAATGATTGGCATTGAGTAAACATACACATACTGTAGGGAGTGAATGGAGAGGAGAGACTTTATGTGCAAACATTTACATCAGTCTCCTCAGTTTTTCACAAGCTACATGAAAGCTATGTACCTTACCTTCTTGAGGCAGAGTAGGTCCATATTATCTGTCACAGCCATGGTGTGAAATTCCAGTTCTACAGTTGGACTTCTTGGCTTTGTTTCTGGTTTGTTTGTTGTTATCTTTAATCATTTTCAAGATATACTATTTGTCATTTCCTATAAGTTGTATTAAATTCACGATATTTGTCATCTCTTTATAAGAAGAGAATATGACAAAGGCTGGAAAGTGCATCGTGCTGACATTTTCTTATTTAATTATCATTATTTTTTAATTACTGTTTGCATTGAAATCCATATCTTTTGTAAAGTTGTTGTCAGATTTCATAAATCTGATCTGATTACTCATCTAACAATAATTGACTAAATTTTGTAACATACCATTTCATTTGTGTTGTCTAGTCAGTCTGTTGTCCTCTTTGTGCCATGTCTGGAATATTTTCTGCTGGTACATCTATAAATCTAAATCTCAAGAGTTGGCAAATGCTATTTTATTGTTATCCATGGGGCCAAAGTAAAATGCACAGGGCAGTGTACAGTGAACAGGTAACTGTAGCCTGTGAGGGGATTGGGGGGTTATTTTAGTTCACTATAACTCTCTACCTTCTCTGTATCTATCACAGGAGTTGCTAGCTGTAATTTTTTTTTTTTTTATTTTGTAGTTTGAATTGCCATGTAATTTTGGTTTTTTGTTCTTCATTTTTTATCCTGGGCCCCTGATCTGGACTCATTAAACCAAAGCTGACAGAATAAGTCATATGCACGATAAACTATTTAGCAGAGGAAGAATTTCTTTATCTGCTCTTTCAAAAACATCATGTGGGCAACATATTTTATTATGGCTTGCAGTGTACAGAAGAGTAGCCCATATTGCATTCAGATTTTAGATTAATCTGCAAGCTGTAATGATAATTCTGGATCTTGAATAATCACTATTTTAGCAGTCCACGGTTTTCTAGTTGGTCATGAGTTTCTGCTTTTTTTATTCTTCAGTTATGTTACACTAAAATTTGAACCTGTATTTGTGTCCGTTATTCTGCAACTTTGTAGGATTGATATTTAGTTTTGTTCACCAAGCTTTGCTTTGAGATTTTGCCCGGACTGTTTTGTGTTGATCTAGAACTCCATCACAGTCAGTGAGGAATTTGGCATGTATTGAATTCGATGAAACTTCAGTGGTTTTATTGGAACTTGTGTGACATTTTTATGCCATAAACAACATTCCATTCCATAATAATAGTATCACTTACACCTCTGATAATGGAGAGTCATTGATGGTAATATTGATTGAGTTACAGTTAAAAAACATTTCAGAATTCTCTTGTGTTTTAGACTTGTAAGCAAATTTTATATATTTTATGTTTACTTATGGCCAGGACAAATTTGAGAATTCCCCCATATATCATTTGTTTGAGATAATTCATCTAGTGAAGAAAAAATATCATGGTTTTTCCACATTTATATGTGGTACACAGTTTATGTCTGTCACATTCAAGGTTCAGAATCTCCCACACTTAAATTATTTTCTGACATTATCTCTGGCAAGCTAATGTTCACAATTTCCCCACTGTTAAATTCTTATAGGCAAGTTACAGTAGACTACCAAATGCCATTCACATAGCAGAGTTCAGCCCTTCACGATGGTGGAGAGACCAGAATCAAGATCATAGATCATTTGCATAAAATTCCTGGCTGATTTGAGTTCCTTAGCCATTGTTCCTTCTCACTTTTGATAAATTAAAATTCATCATGCCCTGTTTTAAAAAAAAAAAAAGAAACAAAATATTACATTTATTCCTCATTTTCAGGGTGTGTTCAAAATCTGTGTCATTTATATTCCTGTCATCAGTTATGCAGAATGTTTGCTCTACATTTTGCAGGATATTTATCTGACACACTTGCTATGAAACTTAGCATCTCATGCTAGGTGGATGTTCCAAAAGACACACACATGATTATCAAGTTATTGACAGAGAAAAGTGATTTCCCGATGTGAGAAATACACAGTATCTCTGTCTCTCTCTCTCCCTTTTTTTTTTTTTTTTTTTCATTTTTTGTACTGCCAGACATTTTTATCCTTTGTTTGATAGGGAAGTCTGACATTTTTTATTTCTTTGCATGGAGTGCTATCTTAGACTGATGATATGGTTATCATTTTCATTCAGTTTTACTTTTTGTCCTTTCTTTTATGAGAGTAATACGAATCCTGATAGAGTGTGTTCCTGATTTTTTTTTTTTTTTTTTCCTTTCTTTCTTTTTTTTTTTTTTTTTAACCTGACAACTCACTGTTTAATTATGTATTGTATCAATGAAATGGAGGACTCATTTGATGACATACACGATTTACCACAGATTGGCAAGAACAATCTGGAAATGCAGATAGTCAATTGGTGATACATTTGTGCTGAAGAAAATCTGTACTGCAAAATATAGTGTCTGGAAATAGAGTCAATTTGTGATCCATGATAATACACATGACGGAATACATCAGGGATGTCAAATGTCCTACTTTAGTAGGATTTCCTACATTTTGGCTGTCATTAATTTCTCAATTAACCCCAAATCCAGTTGTTGTTTTTTTACCATTAATGTATTTCAATTTTACGTGTTGCTAAATTATATGTCAGGAACTTTTCCTACTTTTTCTTGTAGACAGATTGACATCCCTGATATATGTATTAACTTTTATTTAGTATAATTTATGTTACAGCGTGTGTATCTTTTGTTGTGGCTTCAGTTATCATAGTCTGCCTTTCATTTTCATCCCTTTTATTGTCAATGGTTGTGAGGGACAGTCAGCAACAGTTGATCCTTGGAATATAACAGTGCTTTTTTTTCACTTGTGACAGAAAAAATTTCAGCCCACATACAGATTCCAAGTTTGATGTTTGCAGTTGTACTTAGTTTTTGCATTGCTTCGTTACAATTTCATTTGTAGAAAATTGCATGCTGGATGTTTTTATATATTTTTTTCTTTTTTTACAAACAACTTTGTTTGTCATGTATTATACTTAGTTCAGTCCAGGTTTCAGTGTCTATTTCTCTCTGTATGTTTATTTGTTTATCTCTTTTCAACTCCAAACCAATAATAGACAGGTGAGAAACATCTGTATCAAAAAAACATAAATCTGATGTGAAACACTCTGTAACCTCAGGACTTGAAACCATTGGCTACATTTGTCTTGAAATTTGGCACCAAAAAAAAAAAATTGGAACGTGATCGTTGTTTTCTTTTAAAACGTCATGCATTGGGTACTGGACTGGACACTTCAGAAATATGGTATCATTATTGAATTACATGTACATGTATAGTGTTCTTTGATGAAGCCCTTATGAATTATAATTCAGATGTCAATATTCATTTTAAGTAGGCACATTTATGGCACTGAAAGGAGTAATTTATAAAGTGGTTTGTACATGTGCAAACTATCTGTAATAGTATAAAAAAAAAAAAAAAGAGGCAACATTAGTGGAAAAGTTCAAGAGGCTTAAATGAATTTGTATTCAGCTTTGCTTATATTATTATATTATAATTTACATCTATTTCCATTTTCCTTCTGTTTGGCTGACTGCAGTGTGTTGCTTTTTTATTGCTTTTCCTGTTTTCTTGCTTCACCAAGTTGCCCAGAGAACTTCAGACCAGCCTTTCGATTCATGCTATTTCAAATGTGTACCAGAATACTTTGAATTTGCCCAACATTATCATGTTTTTCTTTTTCGGTTGCTGTGATTGATTTTATTCATTGATTCCACTTCATATGTTATGCATTTTGTAACAGTGTACGGTACATTCCTGGAGAGACATTGTCTAATAGAAGAGATGTTAGTATATCATTATTTCGTTATACTTTGATATGAGACCCTCATTTTTCTTAACTTAATTTACAGTACTGGTCAGATAATTTTGTGTATGGGATACTCATTTTTGTAATTTTTTAAATTTTTTTTTTTTATTTATTATAAAAATTTCATGTTCTTTCTTTTCTCAGTTAATTTAATGCTCAATATGTTAATTAGGAATCAAGGAAAGTCAGTGCTTTAAACTCAGATTTGTTTTAAATACTCTGGCTGCTTGATGTTGGTTTCAAAATTAATCAAGAAAACACTGAAATGAAAGAGTGAAACCACATACAAAATTACAATGTACAGTTATCTATCACAGGGTTTGGTTGCTCTGTATTTTGTTGAAAGTCACACCATGTTCTCAGCGTGGTATTCCAGGTCATATCATTTGGATTCTATAACAACCTTGATTATAGAATTGTATGATAATGGTGATTTCGTGAGACAGCCAAGAGCTGGAGTGACAGCTGGCAGTATAAGACCTTGTGTCAAAAGTGAACTCCTTGAACAGGGAGGAATGTCAGTATTAAGATTAGCACCAACCTTAGGATCCTCTGCTTGAAGTTGTTAGGGGGTTACTAGTTTTGGGGTGAAGTTTCAAAGCTCCTCTATTCAAAATGACCGTGATTATGGTTTTTATAAGCTTTTCAACCTCATAGTGGTGGCTGTTCACAACCATGGTAAAAAAAATAACATAACACTATTGTGTTATGTAATTGCATGTCACATATCGTGAGCTCTTTGTTGTCCTTTCTCCATTTTGGGCAATTTGGAGCTATATATATGTCATGTGAGAATGGGATAGTAAATCTACTTTATACTGTAGTCTCTTCACTGATCACTTGCCCAAACAAGTACAGTGTATATTTTGAAAATCATTTTGTCCTATCTCCTATGTTCAAAAACTTATTTAGATGCTAAATACAACTCATCAGTTTTCTCAAGCTATGAAAAATGGAGATAGGGCAACAGGGAACTGAGCTCATGATATGGTCTGCTTATGTATGACTGGTACTAGGTCTGCAGCAACTTTGATGTTTATTTTATTACGGTATCAGAATTTTAAAGGGTCATTAGTCCAGAATGATCATGGAGCCAGCTGAAGCGTAGGCACTTTGGCCAGCAGCAAGACCTGTCAGGCTGTCATTTTGAAGCGAATGTAGTATCTAGAGTCATAACTAGCAACAGTGGCCATTCTTTGATAGCATGATATGTCTAAGAGCCAGGTCTAGCTCATGTTTGAACACTAGCTTAATGTTAGAGCCAACATTTACTTGTTCAAAGCTTTCATTCCCTGACAAGTCTAACATGGCTGTCACAGTAGATCAAGCACTGAGACCTATAATGGGATTATAATGACCTTTGTTATGAAGAGCAGACACATCCGCTTAAGTTCAATGTTAAACTTGTGGACACATAAAACACCATCTCTTTCATTCTTTCTAATCCCTTATTTACACTTTTTCTTTTTCTCTCCATAGTCACATTCATGGAGGCTGTCATTCATGAGTCAAAATTTTGTTGTTGGTAATGTTAGTAGTCTGATTTACTGTGTCATATATATGTACCAGATATAAGGATGTCCATACATTTTTGATGTTCGTATTTATAAATGTCACCATTTCTTTTGCGGTTGAACACGGAAGATTTGTAGATGTTTATGGAATATGAATACATGTAAATTAAAAGGATTGCAACACAACGGGTTCCAAGTCATAATAAGCATGTTTTCTCGCTACATACCTGCATACATTCACAAAAACATGTGATACGTACACTGCATCACACATTCAATGTTCATCATAATCAATTTATATCATTTCCAGTGTGATAGTACACATACTAGTTTTTGTACAGGGCCTTCTCTCCCTCCAGTGTGATATGTTTTTTGTTGTTACCTTTTGTCACTATCACTCTTTCTCCTGAGCTTTAATTTTCTATACCTCACTGTGAAATGGCCTGGGAAATCCCATTATAATAGGTACACACCTGACTGTTGAAATTTACTGCCCCCCCCCCCTAAGATTTTTGAAGAAAAAAAAAAAAAGAAAGAACGAAAAGAACAACAAGAAAACTGTGTAGTAACACTCTCTCAAACCAAATCAAGCATCATGAAACATCAGATTATCCACGCCAAGACCGAAACTATCAATATCTTTGAACTTCTGATCAGTTTACTCCACCTGTTCTCTTTTCCTTTATCATTCTCAGTTTGAACTCACTAAAATCTAATCCTTCAAATTAAGTAATGAACAGATCAGTTAGTGTGGTCTCTTTCTGATAATGTCATATTTAGAGGCATTCATTGTCATCTGACTTTTTAAGACCCTTTTAAAATTTTTCATTGCTCAAATGATGTGTTTTTGTCTTTATTTGGTATTGATTTTATTCATGTTACCAGTGTACTGATAATATGGACATATGTATAATGTATGTCTGTGCTTTTCCACTGAAAATGAAGCTTGCTAACTTGTTGACTCTAACAGGAGTGATAGCATTTAAAATCATGAAATATTATTTATTTCCAGTGACATTTTCAAACAAAATATTTTCATAACTGTAAGAACTACACTGTGTTTTACTTTACTTTTTTGTCAAACTTGTTTTGGATGTTGTAAGACTAAGAAAATATCACTTATGAAATGAGTAGGTTGTTTTATTAAATTTATAATTTCATCATTATTATAATTTATACTTACCTTACCAGTGTATTGATGCAGCTGTTTGTCAAACAAATAATTTCCTGATCATAGTGTACCATCAACATTGCTATTTTGTATTTTTTTTTTCTCTCTCTCTCTCTCTCTTTTTTTAATCAATATCCTTTCCTTGTAGATCTGCTTGTCAATATCCTGCCTGCTGTATGTCCTGCATAATAAGTAACTGGTTGGTTTATCAGTCTGTTTATTTTGATATTTATGATGCTGTTGAATGAAAAATAAAAAAAAAAACTATTCCACATGTCTTACAAGCTTGTTGAATTTTCTTGTGAGAGATTTGACAGTCTGTGCATGAAGGATTGCAGGGTGAAACAAGACAATTGCCATTTCTGAAAATTTTGAGTCTTCCCCTCAGTACTGTGATTGGTGATAGTACTATATGGTATGGACCTTCCTTTTCACCTAACGTCTTCAGAAACTTCTAGTTCTTAATGATAAATTACTAACCACTGGAGAACAAACTGCCATTTTTCTCTAAATAGTGATTTTGGATATGCTGCGTTTTGCCCTGCAACCCTTCACATGTACCCTACAGTTTCAGTCATCCAACAATTACCTAAGTCATTTTTATAAAGGTTTGTGTTAAAAATAGAAATAGCCTACATGCAATTGCAAAAACAGTAACCAGCAATGTCTTTCAATACTTAACTGAACAAACAGTAATGAACAAGATACATGTCCATTATAAGTTCTGGAATTTGAAATACATGGAGCTTAATTCAACAAGTTTAATTTTAGAAACATTTGACCAACCATAACAGCATTAACATGAAAGCATTTTGTAACCTTTCACTCTGTAAAATTGTGAACTTATAGATATTGAGCATTGCGCTAGAATCTACACATTTTCCCACAGCCCCACATATTTTTCTACCATGCACAACATGATACACATCTGACATCTCCACTGGACATTTTATGTAAATAAGTTCACCACAAATTAATCATGTTTTTCATTTGAAACACAAGAGACAGCTGCCATGACATATTGTACATCACAAGAGTGAACCAATAAATACATGTAAAAAGAATTGTATAAGAAACTTCAGTTAGCAGATTGTTTAGAAGATCAGAATACAGTTCCAAGAATATAGGCCTTCCTTGTAATCAGAATACAATTCCAAGAATATAGGCCTTCCTTGTAATCAGAATGCAATTCCAAGAACATAGGCCTCTCTTGTACTGCAGTACCAACTTTTCTAAATTCTAGTAAACTGATGTATGTCTGTTTTACATGCACTGCATCTACTGACCCCTACCCATTAATTTTCCCTTTTTTTTTTTTCTTCACATTTGATCAATAACATATGATGCACAGACTACTGCCCTTACATGATTGCTTTCATTCTCCACAGTTTCATTCACACAATACAAAGTGAAATGTTTGAGACATTCATAGTCACGAAATTACAAATTAGGCAAAGTTTCATAACAATGGAGTAAACATGAAAAAAAAAACAAATTCACAACAATGTTATTTCACAGTCCTCATACCATATCACCATAAAACATCAACGTGACATCACAGAGCTATCTTATCACGGATAGTTTTTGCTATACATGTATCTGGACTGACAGTTATTGTTATAATCTAATTTCTGAATCTTAGAATAACAATGTTATTTGATTAATTTATGTGTAGTTGTCCTGACTTCTCAGTGTAACTTACACACAAATAACCAAAATCAATGGAACATGACATGATGTCTGAAGCCTGATTTTAAACATTTCCAAAAAGACAGCTGCCAACTGTCCAACAGCAAAACGCCAACTCTTCAAAAAATATCGCTGAATACCCGGAAATTTTTTTTTGCCAAGTTCACAGCTCATCCATGTTGGTTGGAGTCTGCACTTTGATGCGTCCACCTCCCTTTGTCCAGCTGTAGTTGCTTGAGCAGAGTTTGTTCCACTGCACGTCTTACCGCAGATTTCACTTCTAACTTCAAGAATGGATCTTTGATTTTCCTGAGGTCACCGACAATGTCTTTGGTGAAATCAGTCCACTCATCTTTAGTTTCTGACTCTTGAAACAAAAGAGTCTGCCTCTGGTACTCTGAGTCGTGAATTTCATCCACTACTTCAATTGATTTTCTCTTTCGTTGATTTTCTGTTTTAACCGGAATGCATGTAGCCCTTGATTCTGCCGAAGTCACAGAAAGTCCATCTGGGTTGTCTATCGAATTTCCAACACCCCCTTCATCTTCATCCACTTCTAGCACCAAACCTGCAGTATCTGCGATATCCGAGGAATATTTGATGTCATACGTCTGCACATAACTGTGTGCTGGCTGGCAGAACTGGTCTTTCATAAAGATAAGCGATTTGTAATATGGCCAAGTAATGCCTGACTCGGACAGGTCGCTGAAAACTGGCTGACCAGATTTTGTCTTTGGCAATTTAGAGATACATTTTCTCATGTGGTCTTTCAGATGCTTGAGTTTCTTTTGGCAGCCACCCACTGTGGGGGAAAAAAAAAATGACGGGACTTTAGGAACTTGCGTACCGGTACTTTGACAAAACATCACGTCTCCATCACTCACAAGTAATGCCCATATTATTTCACTCTTTATTTACATGTAGGCCTATTTCACTGTGGTCGATAGGTCTTGTTAACCGAGAGATCACAAAACCAAAGTGACATTTTAAAATATATATATATTTATCCCAGTTATTTATGGATTTGTCTAAGTGGCATTTCGTGGAGAAGATGTTTTGTCAAAGTAGATTAGTGAAGGCCTTCCCAGTTTACTTGGACAGTGACGAACAATGTTTTAACTCTAAAAGTTGCGAGGGTGGCATCTGATAGGTGATACTCCCATGCTTTACCTTGTGTCTGAATTTCTCTCCAACCACATGTAGGCCTAATATGAAATAGAATAACGCAATAGACCTCCTACAGGTAAGCTTGCTCAGCTTATATTTAGGCCTATATCTAGACCTATCGATACTGTTACCTCCTAAACATGAATAAATTATATCTTATCAGAAAAATGCTGATAACGCCAACTGCAGTTATCAACACTTTAAGAAAGCAGCGTTACTATCAGCGCGCAAGAACAAAATCAAACGCTATCTAGCAATAGACGAGCTCGACGCTGGAAGGGCGATTCGGGGGGGGGGGGGGGTGAAAGGTGGGCTTGACTTGCCAACTGTGGTTGTAGATGTACATATATGACAATTTGTACAAAATATAAATGGCCTAATTAGTAGTATAAGAAAATAAAAGAATAGATGGCATCTAGACAAAGGCTGTACAACATTCCTTTGTTGCGTGCATAGAGTAATGGTAGGCTGAAATTGCCGTGGGTGCTGGCATTGGTAATCAAATTCTTATAATGGACCTTTTCTAACGAATGATTGTTGATTTTAGAGGGGGGGGGGGGGGGGGGGGGGGGGGGGGGGGG